>JAVTVY010009623.1:0-45479 GCA_036873755.1 Hanleya hanleyi
AGTGTGGATTATAGATGAGCAATTTGCAGCATAAAATTACTCCTTCTCAAACTTCTAACCAAATTGGTTTAAATAGTTTATTTGACGACAGGAGCGCAATAAGCCGAACTTATTAGTGCGTCTCCCAGTAAATGTACAGGAAATACATAGTCATGATAGTGACAAATGCATAATATAGACTTATACATATACGGAAGTCAAAGGGAATTAGATAAGATAAATGAATGAACAAAATACAGTTCAAAAGAAATATAAACTCAAATATCAAAAGAGTCAGAGAGCCCGGGGTGTCAAAAAAATTAATATCGAATGATCACAAAAGAGTAATCGATGATCAGGAATAAATTGCCATTTAATGATTGATTTGCGAAAAAGGAGATGCAATAGCAGGATTTAGAAACGTTTAGATTCAGTTACAAATTTACGTATTGCCTTTTGTATTTGTATATTAGCGTGAATATCTTTATTGGGATCGACGCTTTCGGGATCGCCTGAGAGATGTAAATATCTACAAGGTCGGCGAGAAGAAGTGTTCTTTGGGCTTTGAATGAGGGATAATGGAAAATAAAATGGTCAACGGTCTCGTTAGAGTGACCACAGTTACACCTGGATGTATCTGATAAAAAGTTATCAAATAAGTGTCGCTTTAGGTTACTGCATGCGTTTCTCAGGCGACATAGAAATATATTTTCTTTTCTAGAACACACATAGTACCACGGCGGCGGGATAAATATTTGTGTCATGTTCTGTAATTTTCGTTTAAAGACAGATAGATTGTTGGAATTAGATACAATTACAGGAAGTGTATTCCATTCGCGGACTGTTGCAGGGAAGAAGGAACCTCGAAATAGTTCAGTATGGCACCTAAATGGAGTAATATGGTTCGCGTTGCGAATATTGTAAGGATTGCGAACGTGACTTATGATTGGAAGATGCTTCTGCAATGTGCTAGGCGCCGCCCCGTTAACAATCTGATAAAACATATTAAGTCTGTGAACTTGACGTCTCCTAGAGAGCTTCTCAAATCTAGCTTCCGCATATAGGGTTTCTGAGCCGACGCTACGCGTTATTCCCGTTATCGTCCTTAGAGCGTCTTTCTGTATATTTTCTAATCTTGTTGCAGACGTTTGGTCCAAATTGTACCAAACAATGTCCGCGTACTCCAGGCTCGGTCTTATGAAGCTTTTATACATAATTTCCAGGCATTTGCGATTTATACTTAAGACCTTTGAATATGGAAAGTTTTTTTGCGCTTTAATTATTATGTTTTCCACATGATCATGCCAACTGGCCCTGATGTTAAAAGTCACACCAAGATGTTTGTGATTAAGCGACGGTTTCATGGTCGACTTTTCGAAAGATATGGGGAAGGAAGATGGCGATTGTCTCAGAGATACTAAGAGGGATACCGTTTTGGTAGCATTAAAATCGACAAGCCATGTTCTAGCCCACGTGGAGATAAGGTCCAGATCATGGTTAATAGAGGGGATTTGGGCGTAGAGATCTAACCAAATTATTGCATTATTGAGCTTAACCTTGGAATAAATAAATATTGTCTATTTGACAATAAAGTTCAAGCAAAAAATTTGGATTAATTCATCAGATGTATAGCTGGACACATGTTGCCCGATTATTAGCCTTTCATTTTTGTACTAAATCCGAGATTTAAACGTTTATTTCTCGAACAGTATCCATGCTACGCTTTTGAAATTTGGCATGCTTGTTACTTATAAGGTGATCTAGTAAACTTTATCTCACTTTTTGTAAGTTCGGATTAGTTTTTTAGTTATTCAATTTTTAAGACAAATCGGGGGGTGGGACTTAGAAGGGGTGTGCTCCTGCTGCGATGCGGAGTGTCCATGAGTCGTCCCCCGGGAAGTTTTATAAATTTGTCCTTCATTTTACGCTCTTTCACAAAGGCAAAAACAAAAATTGATAATAGTGAATAAATAAAATAAATAAATAAAAGAAAAATCTTTCTCAAATATTGTTGTTCAGGTGAAACCCTCTTCTGGTCAGTTTAAGTCAAATTCAACTTCTAACACCTCTGCAAGAAAATTAATTTAAGTTCATCAGTGCATTTTGTCCTGATAGTTGAGTGAGTGAATAGGATTTAACGTCACTTTCAACAGTATTTCATCCATATCACATGACGAAACCGCAATTTAAAACTATAGTTTTCAAATTATTGCATAGAAATAGCCCCTTATATCTTCAGGATCTTGTTGCTCTGAAAGATTCGTCATACTCTTTCAGATATGTAAATATCTTGGATATTCCAAGAGTCAAGACGACAAGGTATGGTATCCGCAGTTTTAGTTACGCTGCAGCCAAACTATGGAACGAGCTCCCTAATAGCATGAGAGCTGCTACCAGCTTGAATCAATTTACCAGGCTTATACAGTCATGGAATGGGAAAACATGCTCATGCATCGCTTGTTCCTGCCACTAACCTACTATGTGCAGATAGTCATCTTGTCCATTCGTAAACACAATGTGATGTAAAATTACTCGTTTGTATATGTACTTGTCCGAATGCGTTATGCTTTTATCGTATATTATAGATAAATATGTTTGCATGCTAGTTCTTATATGTATCACTCATATCTTTTAAGTTATGTTATTCTTATCAATAATATTTAATCCTCAATATATACGACTTTTATGTAGTGTGTTAGAACGTTATGTCTTAACAAAGTATACCAGTTTTATCTAATCGCATGAATGTGCTGCAATTTTGTTCTGCTTCGTCTATTGTCGTTTGTGTACATATATGTCCAGGTCTTGTTTCGGTTATTGTTAATATGTTTTATAGACGACCAATAGCTCTCCAGAGCTAATGTTTTTATGTTAAACACTCCCTCGTCTTTAAATAAAATTTACTTGAACTTGAACTTGATAGTTGCGCTAAATTTGGACCCCTGCTGTAAGAAAAAAGGGGGAGGGGGGACACGGTACTCCACCGAAAAATTTAGACATTTTAGATGCTTCTCTACAAATTTTCCACCCATTTCAAGGATTTTCAGCTACAATTATGGGGGGGGGGGCAAAGTGATAAAAAGAGTTAGAACACTGGTTTTTCGCGAGCAATATTCTTGTTACTGCCTTAGTTACATTATCAGCTATGACGTTTTCTTTTTCATTTCTAATTTTTTTTATGGGCATTTCGCCCCTCCCCCTCCTCGAACCCATACTGGCTACACTTCATTAATTGTTTTCTATGTTCACAAACTATTTTATCAAGTGAGTTGTATGAATCCAATTTTATCTCTGGTTAGTGTGGCTTATAGACAAGCTTTTTGCAGTATAAAATTACTCCTTCTAAAACTCCAGTAGTATCAACATCTAATCAAATTATTGCACTTTTGAGTTTAACTGTGAAATAAATTCTCGGATAGTGATCGTTCATGGTCATTTCTATTGGTTAACATTGAAATGTAATGTGGAATATGTTCAGTACTGTAAATACATGATAACTGGAAAGTAACTGAACAGTAACATATCAGTAACCTAGCGGTAACCTAACAATAACCTGTCAATAACATACAGGTTACCAGTTAGTAGCTGATCAGTAACCGATAGGTTTAATATCTCGGTTACCAGTCAGAAGCTCATATGTAATTGGACAGTAACCATTCAACATGCAACCGATCACTAACTGAATGGTAACAGAACAGTAACAGAAAGGAACCTGTCATTAAATATATAGGTTACCAGTCAGTAGCTGAACAGTAACTTATCAGTTAATGTCTTGGTTACCAGTCAGTAACTGAGCTGTAATTGAACAGTAACTGATCAACTTGAATTCTGATCAGTAACTGAATGGTAACCTAGCAGTAACATGTTGATAGCTGCCTGGTCACAACCGATTTGTCAACTATCAGCAACCTATCAGTTACTTAACAGTCACAACTGCACAGTACTGCAAAGTTCGAGTGGTTACCAACCATTTATTCAATAGATACTGATCAGTAACTGAAAGGAAATCAATGTAACAGCAACAGTGGTAACTGGTAGGTAACTGCACAGTAGGCCCATTGCTCAGTCAGAACTTTACAGTCCCAGGCCGGGTCATACCTAAGACTTGAAAAATGGAACTTGTTGCTCCCTCGCTTACGCTCAGCATTTAGAGGATAGAACAAGGACTGATTCGCTCGGTGTCGGTATAATGTGACTGAGTGGGGTGTCATGTCTGCCTACGGCATGATATTTCAGTGGGACAGCACTATAAAATGGCAGCATTAGATCTGCTCTGTTACAAGTAGGTACCCCTGCCCCTCCCCCTCCCCTCCCTTCCCTTCCCCATCGTGATATAGCTGAAAAAATGTTGAAAGCGACGTTAAACCCTATTCACTCACTCACCCAGAACTTTACAGTACTGGGATGTAATGTTGATTCAGTTACCTAACAGTAACTCGTAGGTCACCTATAGCTAACCAAACGGTAACTGCACCGACATTATATACCAGTTTTTCACGGAGAAATTTGTCTGTGTATGTGCATCCTCTTCTGTTTCAACGGCCACCGAGGGAAGACATGAGCTACAGTCTACATCTTCATCTTTTGTAAACAGATGCTGCAGTCATGTTCTTCCTAACCTAACGCTAGAACCATGCTCTGGCTATCCAGGGCATGACGACAGCCCACCAGATATGTCAAAATTGTTTCTAAATTATCAAAGTACCAAAATTTAAACCATCTCTTTTATCTGCAAGATTTACATAAAAAAATGATATAGGTTGATTGATTAAAACATATTTCATCCATATCACATATACATTGTTTTTTCGAGTTTCTGAGTTGAGAAGTACTCGTGATGCTGTCATGTTAACACACCCGTGTCCACTCTCCAAAATATGAGAGAATAAAATATCATAGACGTCCCGATACCAACAAATCTTACAGCTTGTGAGATGTCCATATATACCATGGACAATCAAGTCTTAAGACTCTCAAATTTGGTGATACTTCTCGCATGCTGATAGCAAACTACGAGCGTAGCGTGCAAGCTCTATGGCGTTACGTTTCGTAACTTGGGTCTAATTCCGCTTAAACCGGGGCTAGGGGCCGTATGAACCCATGTAATTCAAGATCCTTATGATGCTCATATGAACAATCACAAACAAAGCTTGACTGAGATCCATCATTCCCTAGATGACGACTTTACATCGAATATCATATGGATTAAGAATACTGATCATCATGATGTCTTGCCGGCATCACTGAAAACTGTTGATCGCTTCTCGCTTGCAGGGAATTAGCTTATGTTTATGTATACTATGATTGTCTTTTTGAATTTGGTGCTAATGCTGTTATATGGAATATGGAAAATGTCTTTGGATTATGAACGCGGATGTTCTTTCATGGACGACGGCTGAATTATGAATGACGGACCAGACGCTTGTTATTTACATTGTATGTGGATTTCAAGTTAGTAAGATTCTTGTGTTCAGCAACTTAACTAAACTGGAATCAATCTTGGATAAGTTACAATCTCAAAATCGGGTGGTTGGATTACCGGTGAGCACAGGCTCCTGTTGCTTCAATGCATTTTACTGAGAAGCAATAGGAATTTGATAATTTGGTGTTGAGAAATTTAATTGCTTTTTTCTTTATTGTACCAATATCAGCGTCCTGTCTGGGCCTTGTGTGCTGTCCTCGGTATTTTATAGGGTGGATGGTGGGTGTCTGGTGGGTGTCTGGTTCCATGATGTTGGTTCAAATATTTGCTCCTTTGAAGCAACAGGAACAAACTTGGCTGGGTGGTGACTGGTTGGTTCGTCGCGATATTACTGAGATGTTGCTGAAAACGGCGTTGAAACTGAACTCACTCGCTCGGACAAAGCCATGCTAGAATAATTTTGTAGCTATGGTTCTGATATATAAAAAAAATGTGACGTCACGCTTGGCAGTAACTCTGTTCTCGGAACATGTTATCTGAACAGAGTTGACAGAAATGCGTTGAACTGAATGTTCGTTGAAATCATCGCACCTGTTCCAGCAGAACTATGGCTGCTCGTTCCGAGAAGGCATTATTCAAATATACTTGTACACGATTTGTGAGTATACGAAATATGCGTTAAGGCGGCTCGCTGGGTAAACATATATGAGTTGTATCCTCTTAACATCATTGTTTCTCTATAGATAATGGAGGGGGTCCTGCAAGCGCTTTGTATGAAAAATTAGAATGAAAACGCTTACGTTTTATTTGACTCGTCAGCAGATTCATCTTTGTTCAAATTATTAATATAAGTCATCAAACAAAATTTTTAACTTGTGTTCATTTATCACTCTTATAATTCAATCACAGAAAGTGAAATGTCCCAGCATAAAATCTGGGGTGATCAAATTTATTACTAGAAGAAGTTGACAGGAAGGTCCAATATCATACAGATAATCTTCGTCATTTCAATGATTTCAGAGATCAAATTTATTAGAACAGCTGCTTGAGTGCGAGATTTACACGATGGTAGTGAAGCACATCCGAATCAGTGGACTCTTGTGCATGATAAATTACGTTGCAACTTGCAGGCGATTGCCCACTGAAAACAACGAACTCAGAAGGATTGCGCTCTGGCAAAATAAAACATAAAACAATATATTTTTTTTTGCGCTGAAAACTGACCTTGCTGACATATTGCGTTCGTGTGCAAACGTGAGCTAATACAATTTCATGTTAATGTAAATGTTGAGAGTGCCATATTGATAAATGTTTGCCGGATTGTGCCCATACTTGGCATACATATCGCATGGGATTTACTGATTGTATGTTGCAGAACGACTGCATTACGTGCATATTTAATTAGCTTAATTAGCTAATTAACCGAAAATATGCTATGATTTTATGTTGAGGCATTCAAGGTGTGCTATACTCATAACTGCATGACCGATTGTGCCCATACTTGGCTTACTTGTCATATTAAATGTTCCGAAGACGATTTTAAGAATAGCTGAATTCCTTGAATATTAATTTGCCTAATTATCTAATTAAAATATGCTAAGATTTCATATTATGGCAATCATTACGGGCTCTATGTTTGTGCCTAAACCCAGCAGGGTTACCATTTCTGGTGTTCTGACATGTCTGAGGGGGATGTTGCAGAATGGCTTCATTAGTTAGCTTAATTATCTAATTAAATGGCAAATATGCAAAGATTTCATGTTTAGGAGAACATTAGGGGTGCTATATTCTTACACACTTTACCCGTTCTACCCAAGCTGAGTATAAATGCTATTTAGAATGTTCTGAATGGGATAGTACAAAATAATTCTATTCGGAGAATATTTAACGAGTTCATAATTACGTAAATAAATGGCAAATATGCTTCATGTTATGGCAATCATTACAGGTGCAGCGTGCTGGATTCATATGGTCAGGCGAGCTCTTCGGTAGCCTTGTTACCATTCCTATGTTCTTATTGCTTTTAGGGTCATATATCAAATTATATTCTACGCATATTTTGGGGAAATGCTCTGCCCGTGTTTTACACGATCTTTCATTCATACATACTAGAGCTCGTTCGATACCATATTATATTATAATATAATATTTATTAGAGTGTCTCCCTGTATAAATTGTAATAAGATAAAACTGCATAATAAAACTGCATATTCCCTGGTCCGGTGGGTGTATATTGCCCGCTGAAACTGCATATTCCATCCTCATGGAATATACACCAAAGGGAGATAATTACAACAGAGGTCACCCTGTTCTGCAAACAGCCGATCACGGAGCAGTTCGTCGAGCTGATTTTAGCTGCAGAATACAGCAGAAATAATTATTTCCCTCATCTAATTGTAAGTAGAATCGTAACCAAGCACATTATTGGAGTAACTAACAAGCGTCATCGGACGTCATACGTGCGTTGCGAGATTTACACGATGGTAGTGAAGCACATCCGAATCAGTGGACTCTTGTGCATGATAAATTACGTTGCAACTTGCAGGCGATTGCCCACTGAAAACAACGAACTCAGAAGGATTGCGCTCTGGCAAAATAAAACATAAAACAATATATTTTTTTTTGCGCTGAAAACTGACCTTGCTGACATATTGCGTTCGTGTGCAAACGTGAGCTAATAAGTATAAAATCTAAATATAGCACAGTTCTCTCTGTCCCAGTGCGCATGCCTCAATCCCATGATGCAACTCGTTCTCCACTTCTTTTTTATCTCGGCATGCCATTGTAAAGACGTCTGTTAACAAAGCCCCCGTTCCCGTTTAACAAAGCTCCCCTTCACAACGACGGATCTCTATCGTCTGCAAGACTACAAGCTATCAGATAATTCAGTTGGGAAGTATGACTTGCTAGTATTTACGATAATTATGGCCTCAATGTTCTGTAGCGTCTGTGGAAAGCCCAATCAACGGCCGACCTGCATTCCACTTGTATTGCCTGACGCGGCCATATTGTTTGCGATAGTAACCATGGATGCCAAGAATGTCAACAATGGCCCGATGATTCTGTCGGAGTTCTGACTGGGTCTGGTGTGGGTTCTCTTCCCCCTCTCGTTTTCTCGGAAACGAGACGGCGAAGATGCCTGCGCCGGTTGATAGTCCGTGGTTGGGCCCTTTACGTTCATTGCTTAATAAAGGCCTTGTGCCTAGCACTGGTATCTTTCCCTCTGATCTTTCCTCATGTAAAAAGAAGAAGCCGGTAAAGGTAATGGGCTCAATCTGAGACGATACGATGTTACCGTAGAACTTGAGATTCCCACTAGCGAGTCCACCATGGGGACGAATGAAAACACGCAGGTGGGAATGACGACCACTACTACGGGCGTAGTGCTGCACGGAGTGATTGTGGCTCACAATCAGTAGCTGATTACAGCACAGCGTGCATAACTTCTTACGAGTATAGGGTCAATATACCTGTGGTGTCACCAGGTGTTTCTAACACCACGGTCTTACGTTACATCTCGTACACTGATATGGGTTCTGTTATGCAAGAACGGGTGAGACCAAGCCCCGTGCAAATGAACACCTGCGGGTTGCCTGACGAACGGGGTCGAAGTCATTGTTCCGTAGGGTCAGTTCTTGTTCCGCAGATAAATCCAGTGGGAGGTTCTGGGAATACGACAGTGGCCCCGTCACAGCGGGTGACTGGTTCCGGTATTGAGTCGGGAAATCAACCGTTTTCGGTGATTAATCCACATAAGGCTCACTACCAAGTTCCTGTCAGCGACTTCCTGTTACCTCCGGGTTCCGGTTTGGCATCCTCAAGGGTTTCGGTTAGGACATGTCTTCCTTTCGGTCCCATTATGAGACCTGCTGTGGCGACTACCGACTACCGGATAAGCGTTGGCCTAGCCCAACTGCATTTGCCTATAGACAGGTCTCCGTCAGCCCGCAGGTCAATGAGCAAGTTCTGGCTTTGGACAACTCTTTGTTGGCTGAGATTATTCGCCGAATGGATCAGCAGGCAGCAGAGATGACTCAATTTCGGCAACTGCTGTTGGCCACTTCCGGTTCTGTTCAGGTTTCAATCGGTTTCTTCGCAGCTTCCGGTTGTGGCGCCGCATCCGCTTGACCTAGCGGTTGAACCTCCGATGAGACGTCAGGTGGCCATGAATTGTCGCTCTAATGAGGATTCCGATAGTGATCAGGATCCAGAGCGACGTTCATATTCTGATGTTTTGGACACTATACGAGTTATACCCGAATATGACACGGCCCCCGCACCCGACGTCCTCTCGCCTGCAAATTATGTCAGAAGCTCCGTCAACTATTGCCAGGGAGACGTCGCCATTACCTGTGTCAAACGCAATGGTTTATGCTCTGTTCTAGAGACAGTCCAGCCTAAAACACAGCAGGAACATCTAACACGAACAATTAGATGTGCGCTCTTTAAGCAAGGTTCTGTCTCGGCACCATTTCCTGTGGCGAAACCTTCCTCTAGAGCGTATGGTATCCATGCATCTCCATTTGACTTACAGGCCGCTGAACCGGAACCGGAATTCACTGACATATGTCAGTGCAATAATGTTCCGGTCAAGGTCACGATCCCGCTATCTGGAAAGCAGGCTTCGACTCTCGAAGAATCTGCGTGACAACCCCTGTAGCCATTTCCTCGCACATGGATTGGTTTCTTACCGCTATATCTACTGTGTTAGGTAGGTTGTCGCATTCCCATTTAGCATCCAGTAGCAGCCCTAAGCTGCAATTACTGGCGAATCTTTAGAACGTGGCAGCTAAGGCTAATGCTGACGCTTTAGCTTTCTTCGCGTTCAATGCGGCGATGCTAGTTCACATGAGACGCCAGTCTTGGCTTCCGTCGTTTGTGAACTACGCTCCTGATTTAGTCATTCGTACTTTAAAGGAGCAATCGCCAGCACCTGGGCTGTTGTTTAATGGTGTTATCCCGTCTCTTTGAGACCAAGTAGAAAAGGCTAAGCTTCGTTCTATTTCAAGAGCGGGTGTTTCGGGGATTAAGCGAGTGTCTACGGACACTTCTGGTCCACCAACCAAACTATCCAAGTCGACTGCTTCCTCTTCCGGTCCGAAGGGAAATCCACAGGCGGTTGGACAGAAGCCACAACAAGGCCAGAGTAATCCCAGCAAGGGCAAAGGGAAACGCTCTGGCAAGAAGCAGCAGGGCCGGTGACGATTCGGGCCATGCCAACATATTGACATGGCGGGACCACGAATTGCCAAAACTTCCGCTCCCGCCAAAACCCAATCTCTCAGTAGGGGGACGACTTTAGAGGTTTTGGCGGAATTGCCTATCATTGAGGATGGATCATGGGTAATGAACACCCTTCGGTACGGTTTTTTTAGTGGATCCACCCCTTACTGCTGTCTCGTATACCTGTACGAAACGGCACATCTTCTGGAAACACAGGTATCTGTGGACGAGCTCATCCAGAAGCAAGCTATAATAGAACTTCCGGTCACCCTGGTTCTATTCTCCGGTGTTCCTTGTGCCGAAAAAGGATACACCGGAAATGCGCATGATTATCAATCTGTGCAGACTGAACAAGGATTTCCTATCGAATCCACCTCACTTTCGCATGGAATCCTTCCAGTTTATCAAGACCGCCCTGGCTAACATCTCTGGATCTACGGGATGCTTATCTGCATATCCCGATCCATCCGAATTGCCGGAAGTACCTGAGATTTATGATCGTTTCGCGCCGTTTCCAAATTCAGATTCTTTCGTTCGGGTTGGCCAGTTTCCCTTGGGTTTTTATCAGGGTGTTTGAGCCAGTGGCGGCGTACCTGCACAATCGGGGTATAAAATACCATTTGTACCTCGACGACTCCCTTATCAGGAATTTGTGCAGGGAACAGCTCCGGTGCGATAAATTCCGATACTGGATCCGGTGTACTGTCACCAGTACTGGATCCACAAGCAGTGGAAGTAGATGCTCTGTCGCAGGATTGGACGGGGCTAATAGCCTATGCGTTTTCGCCCCCGGTAAATCCTGCCTCTAGTATTACAAAAGATACGACAGCACCGCTGCACAGTGGCCAGCTCGCACGTGGTTTCTCGACCTCCTAGATTTAGTGGTAGACGTTCCAAGACGTCTTCTACTATGGGGAAAACTACTTCAACCGAAGTCAGTCGTTTTTCACCACCAACCTCAGATGTTTCACTTGCACGTGTGCTAGTGCTCAGGAATCAACTCTCTGGGGCAGGATTTTCGAGAATGGTCGCTTCCACTCGGAGCCCCACTTCCGCATGTCACCAGGGAAAGTGGCAGATCTTCCAGGAGTAGTGTTTTGGAAGAAGCATTGATGCCAGTCATGCCTCTGTTCAACAGATAGCAGACTTTCTGTTATTTCTGTTTAATAAAAAGGGCCTGGCTTCATCAACTGTGGATAGTTACAGGGCGGCATTGTCTAGGATTATTACTTTATCTACGGGTGTTAATCCAACATCTGATCCTAATTTAACGTCTCTTGTTAAGTCGTTTAGGATTGATAGACAAGCCGAATTTCCTAAACTTCCAAAATGGGATTTGGCGTTAGTTCTGCGGAGAATTTCTGAGCCTCCGTTTGAACCTATAGCTACCGTCGAAGTTTTTGTCATATAAAACGGTGTTTTTATTGACATTAGCGTAAGCGGCGAGAGTGTCTGAGTTGCACGCTTTGGACGTTAGGGAAGTAAGGCACGATTCTCGGTGGACGTACGTTGTTCTTTCCACTATTCCGGAATTCGTGGCAAAGAACCAGTCCCTATACGATAGTACTTCTAGGGAGTTCAAGGTTCCCGCTTTAGCGGATTTCCTGTCGTCAGGTCTTGAAGCGGATAATCTCATGTGTCCCGTTCGGGCCTTAACGGTTTGTATTCATCGCACTAAGGTACCACGTGCTGGGCGGAGGCGATTATTTATTCCATTTTGTCCTTGGAGCCAGCAAGGAATATCTAAGAATACTATTTCTTCCTGGCTCTCCAAAACTATTAGATTAGCCTACCACTAATCTAAGTGTCATCGGTGCAGGCTACGTTGTATAAAGTCTCTGCTCACGAGATCAGGGCGCTAGCGGCGTCCTGGCCTTTATGGGCCAATAGGGCAGTAACTGAAATAATGAGGGCATGTTACTGGAGATCGCATACAACATTTGCATCATACTATCTGAGGGATATGACACTCAACAAGGACAATCTCTATTCTTTGGGTTTTATCGGTTTTTAATGGTAAGATCACGTTCCCACGATAAAACTATTTTTGTTCGAAAAGGGGAGGGGGTCGTGTATATGACTTCCATTATGCCAGCGCCAATTAGCTCTGGGAGATATAGGGCTTAACCTAGTACCAGTATTTACGATGACCGTTATATTACACTGTTACTGACGGGTCTTTTAGAAAGGCCTAATTTAAGAATTATATTCAGCCTGGAGTTCCATGCTGGTATCTGTCCCGATCCGTACGATCCACGGTCGCTTTGTTCTCCCGCCATCCTAGCTGTGGCATTCTACGCAATATGTCAGTAAGGTCAGTTTTCAGCGCAAAAAAAAAAATAAAAAAATTATAAGTAATTTTTACATTTTTAAGCTTAAACTTACCTTACTGGCAGAGTAATGCACCCACCCGATCTCCCCGCTTTGGTCTTCATGACGTGGCATAGCAAGTGGAGAACGAGTTGAATTATGAGATTGAGGCATGCGTACTGGGACAGGGTGAACTGTGCTATATTTAGATATTTCACTTATTAGCTCACGTTTGCACACGAACGCAATATGTCTGTAAGGTCAGTTTTCAGCGCAAAAAATATATTGTTTTATGTTTTATTTTGCCAGAGCGCAATCCTTCTGAGTTAGTTGTTTTCAGTGGGCAATCGCCTGCAAGTTGCAACGTAATGTATCATGCAAGGTAAGTTTTAGCTTAAAAATGTAAAAATTACTAAATTTTTTATTTTGTTCGAGGGATAATAGATTAGCACAGAGTTAAGTTGATAAATATAATAGTGAAATTATTGCCTTGTTGTGAGGAGAATATACCGTTTTGTTGCCTCTCGGCTGTGCATATTCCCCTCGCCTGCGGCTCGGGCAATATGCACATCCTCGGGGCAACAAAAACTGCATATTCCCCTCACGCCAAGGCAATATTTTCATAATATTGTATAAGGTAGGTTTTTAACTGTTAATATCTTAACGCTGGCACGCTTGTCTATTTTCTTCGACCGGAGTTACCGCAGTGGGGTTTTCTCAGCAGTAAGACCAGTTTATTGTTTCGAAAATCGGGACACAAGCCTCCAGAGCATGAGACCAGTTCAACGCGAAGTTTTCTGAAAATGATTAACAGTGCGATATTTCTTACTCATTGTACATGATCTGATTGAGTTGAAATATCATAATCTTCGTTTTATTCTTTCAGATATACACATCTCTTCGACAAGTCTAAGATTATCTAATCAAGGTATGTATCGTGTTGTTTTATATCAGCTCATGTAGATATCTCCCACCAACTGACTACAGACAAAAAAATTATCCGGATCCCTGTAGTGTTCTGCGTGTTTGTATTGGAATCTATGTTATCCTGTATAATGGTTCTATCTATTGACTGTTGCTCTGGGATTGTCTTACCACAACTCTATTTTGTAATATCTTCTTATCAGTTCGATAACAATACTAGCATAGAGCCTAACTTTATATATATATCACGACGATATAGGCCGATATGAAGAACTTACTTTAGATGTATTAGTAATTATTATCCCCAGTAATACTTGTATTCCTGAGTTATCTTGTTTCTTCGTATTCGCACAATATCCATTTTGTTATTATTGGTCAGAAGAAATACACGTGACTCTCCAGGGATGTCACCCATACGGATCTCACACAAAGTTTGTCTATGTCGATGAGCCTGTATTAGAACATGCAGTAGTAGTAGTATATAAAACACTGATGCTGTCGTATTGAGGCTGAGGCTGTGGAGTCACGTTTGTTTGTTTGTTTTTGTCACTTCCGGTTACGTGACGGCCCAGCAAGAGTTATCTGTCCCTACATAAGACCCCAGTGACTTCCAATGTTAATCTTTGCGGAATGCATGTATGGGATAGAGGTGGTCATTTTTTTTCCTTGTGGATTTTACTAAGTGGTATGGCACCTTGTTGTTTTTGTCTCGCGATGTAGAACACGATGGGAGGGGTCTCGAGGGGTTGATTTTCGCTGAAAAGTTCAGGCATGTCTGTGGTGGACATGGTAGGTCCATTCTGACGCAGTGGACAATGTTAGTCCCAATGGGGAACCCACTCATGACACTTGCAGTATGGGTATGGCCCCTTAATTTCTTCATCTCGAGCTGTAGAACACGATGGGCGAGGTCTCGGGGCCATGCTTTGAATTTTTTCTGAAAAATGCTGATGACGCATGCGCAGTAGGCAGGCAGATCGAGGTGGACGTTTTGGGGTCTAGGTTGACCCATAGTGGTCCGATTGGGTTGTGTGAGGTATCAATTTGGAGCATTCGTGGGCGAGCGGCCAACTGGATGGGTGCGGAAATATCGTCTACCTGGGCATGCACAGTAGAAAGAGGTTATTTGAATGGACATTTTGGGCCGTATGAGCTCTTGTGAAGGACCATCCGACTGGACTAATTTGTTGTCCGTTTTCAACATTCTGTGCGTGCGCAGGCAGGGAATGGTGGGAAAAGGGCGCAGACGGAATGTAGGGAAAAGAGCAATGGAAGAAGCAGAAGCTGTCGTGAAACTGTCACGATGGTCCTTCACGAGAGCTTCACGATGACACCTCATACGTCCCAGTTAAACCACTATTGGTCCCTCGCGACCCCGAATCGTCCATTCAAATACACTTTTTCTACGGCGCATGCGCAGATAGACGATATTCCCACAACACACCAATGCAAATTTCGGGAAATTTTCTGGAAAAACCCCTGTTCTATTTATATATCCCTCGAGAGTAGTAGAGGAAGGGGAGTTTGGAGGAGCGATGGAGTGCGTTTGCAGGAAATAAATATCTACCTGTTAGAGTTACCTGTGTGTGTGTCTGGTGGTGGTGTTGGTGGTGTGGTGTGTATGTGTTTGTGGTTGTGTGTGGTGGTCACCCTGGCGGTGGTGTCTGTACATATAGGGATTAACACGTGTCCCTGAGTGAGTTAGGCGTGCCCATCGCCCGTCCTAACGCGTCGACGCACTAACGATGGTGATTGAATGAGTGAGTAAGCGAATGAGTTAGTGAGAGTGAGTGAAAGTGAGTGAGTGGTCAAAAAAGGTCGTTTGTACACAACAGCAATAACAAGGATGACAGGTCAATCATTTTGTTATCCCCTCCAGTACATCATACCCACGCTGGGGAAGCCGCGTTGGGTATGTTTACAATTCAAGTATGCTCAGAATCCGTCGTTTGAGAAATTTCAATCTTCGGCCAGGGTCGCTTTTGGACTAAGCATCGTTGGGCAGTCCAGGATACCGTTTGAGGCAGCATGTCCTGAAAAAATAAAGACTATATCACACTCTGCACATGTATGCGTGGGTACTTCGTGGCGTGCACGTGTGTGACGATGTAAACTGTTCAGGCGATGAAAGGGCTTCGAGCAAGTCGTGCACCACAGGGTGCACCACAGGTGCGTGGGCATGCGGGTGATGACGTCACTTCTGAGCTCCAAGAGTTCGGAGCTCTTGTGAGCACGATGACGTCACTTCTCGCAATGTCCAGTGATGCGTGGGCATGCGGGTGATGACGTCACTTCTGAGCTCCAAGAGTTCGGAGCTCTTGTGAGCACGATGACGTCACTTCTCGCAATGTCCAGTGATGACGTCACTGTCATGAAGAGTCAGGAGTCATTCGTCAAAACATATGCGTGTGATTGGATGGGTGACAATGAGTAAACGCGTTACGATAGTGTGTTAAGGGGTTAAGATAAGGCGTTAAGACGTTGAGATAGGGCGTTAAGGCGTTGGTACGGGTGTTAAGGTGTAAAGATAGGGCGTTAAGGATTTGAG
Source organism: Hanleya hanleyi (assembly GCA_036873755.1). Taxonomy (NCBI): domain Eukaryota; kingdom Metazoa; phylum Mollusca; class Polyplacophora; order Lepidopleurida; family Hanleyidae; genus Hanleya; species Hanleya hanleyi. The sequence continues at coordinate 16,407 of JAVTVY010009623.1, forward strand.
CTGGGCGTTAAGGTGTAACGACAGGCGTTGATGGGCATCACTGCATTTCGATGAATTAGTGGTAATTCTGTGGAATATCTAGAAAATCACAGCTTTTGAGCTATTTCGCCAGGGCGTTGAGGCGTTACGCTAGGCGTTGGCTGGCGTCACTGTCCATAAAAGCAAGCGTATCCTGAAGACGAGCAAAGCCTACGGTCAATTCAGCAAACACTCTTCCAAGATGTTCACGTGTACGACTTGCTCGAAGCCCTTCCATCGCCTTGACAGTTTACGTCGTCACACACGTGCACGCCATGAAGTACCCACGCATACATCTTCAGAGTGTGAGTGTGATGATACTTGAATTGTAAACATATCCAACGCGGCTCCCCCAGCTGGGTATATATCTTGGGGGGGGGGGGGCGGTAATGATTGACATGTCATCTTTGTTGTTGTTCTTCTTCTTTCATCTGCCTACATCATGGCGTTAAGATGCAAGGAGTGGTCACAGGCTGGGGCTAATGGTGTACAAGCGGTCTTATATGAACACTCACTTTCACTCACTCTCACTAACTCACTCGCTCACTCACTCACTCACCATTGCTAGTGCGCCAATGCGTTAAAACGGGCATCGGGCACGCCTCACGGGCATTGGGCACGCCTCACTCACTCAGAGACACGTGTTAATCCCTGTATGTGCAGACACCACCACTCCCATGGCGGCCATCACCACCTCGACCACCACCACACCCCACCACCACCACCACACATGCCATCACAAACACACACCATACCACCGCACACACACACGCACACACAGGTATTGAATTGAATTGAATTGAAATTTATTTCACCAATAACGTACATTCTGAATAATTGATCATATATACATTGGCGGGATTAAAACCCCATGGGGCTTGTTTTATCCCTGGTGTCGAAATTATATTGATTTAATGCAGTGGGTGAATACAAAAGAAAATATTGCTGTAGTTCAATTTCATTCACGGGCGTTTCGGGTTAGCCGTCAGAATAGTAGGTATGAGGCATAGTGACTAATTATAAATTTGAGTTTTAATTTTAGATTTGAAGAGAGATCGAAATACATTCTTTCCAACTGGAGGGTAATTAGTGACTAATTATAAATTTGAGTTTTAATTTTAGATTTGAAGAGAGAAATCGAAATACATTCTTTCCAACTGGAGGGTAATTTATTCCAGATCCTGGGTCCTTTTATTTTGACTGTATAGAACGAAAGATCGGTAGAGTTAAAAAGGCCTGTAGAGGTTCAAACTAGATTGTCGGGTTTTATATCGGTGGACAGTAGATAGTTTGGCAAAATAATCGCGAAAATGTAAAGGCACTAAATTTGAATGGTGAAAACATTTGTGAGTAAACTGAAGAAGTAGGTAATCATTCATCAAGGTTAATATTTTTTTGAATGGATGTTTTGAGGTTGAGATGGACCCATAGCCGGTCGATTGGTCCGTATGGGGCCTTATTTTGAAGTTATCTTGCGGGAACGTCGGATTGTTCTGGTATCTAGTCCGGTTTTATTATTCTGCGCATGTGCAGTCTGGGCGTAGTAGAGAAAACGGTCGTTTTGGGAGTGCGCAGGGGTGTATTTGAGCGAATGAGGGACCATTCTTTGTCCGAATGGGTCGTGTGAAGTGTCATCTTGAAGCTCTCGTGGTATAGACCACGACTTGAGGGGTGCCCACGTCATCTGTGACTTCTATGATGACGCCATCAGTAGGATTAGTAGCGAAAGAGGGATGTCCATGTGATCTGTGACGTCATCAAGAGGAGTAGTGGCCAAAGTGGGCATTTTGGGGGTGTGAAGGAAGGTATTTGGGGTAGAGATGGACCATCCTTGGTCAAAATGTACCGTGAAGGTGTCATCTTGTAGCTCTCTGCATGTAGACGACGAATGGTATGGTTTTTGTTGGAAGTCGCATCGTGCTACACATGCACAGTTGGGTAGTAGTAACGAAAGATGTCATTTTGGGCGTGCGTGGGAGTGTTTTTGGGCAATCAAGGGATCCACCTTTGGTCCGATTGGGTCGTGGGAGGTGTCATGGTGAATCACTCGTAGAGTCGGACTGGCGTGTTTTTCTTTGGAAGTCGCGCCAATTTGTGCATGAACAGTTGGGATGTATTAAGTAAAATGGTCATTCTGGAGGTGCGCAGGGGTATATTTGAACGATTGAGGGACCATTCTTGGTCCGAATACGTCGTGTCAGGTGTCAAAGTGAAGCCTCCGGGGTGTGAGCCACGACTTGAGGGATGTCCACGTCATCTACGACGTCATCGGTGACTTCATCAGTAGGAGAATTAGCCAAAGTGGACATTTTGGTGGGTGTGAAGGAAAGGTGTTTGGGATAGAGATGGATCATCCATGGTCCGAATGGACCGTATGGAGTGTCATCTTGTCGCTCCCTGCATGTAGACGATGAATGGTCTCATCGTGCGAATGCGCAGTTGGGCAGTAGTAACGAATGGTTTCATTTAGGGCGTGCGTGGGAGTGTGTTTGGGTGATTGGGGACCACTATTGGTTCGATTGGGTCGTGGAAGGTGTGAAGCACTCGTAGACTCCGGCTGGATGGCTGTGTCGTGGACGTAAGGCTATGGTCCGCGTCCGCAGACAGAGAATTGTGGGAAAAGGGCACTTGGGTCGAGATGTACCAATATTGGTCTGAATGGGTCGTGAGAGGTATCAGTTTGAAGCACTCGTGGTCCCGACTGGAGATGTTCGGTCGTGGAAATGACGTCATTCTGCACATGCGTAGTCGTGGAGTAGTAGAAAAAGGACAGTTTCGGAGGAGCGCAAGGGCACTATATCACATCTGGGGGTATATATTTCATCCAAGTATAGCGGATAGCGGTTGTCGTGAACAACAAGTTCAGCAATGTTCATATAGTTATTATCCCCAATGTTACATCATACCCATGCCCTGTGTGTGTGTTTGTGTGAGTGTATGCGCGCGCGCGTGTGTGTGTGCGTGCGTGCGTGCGCGCATGTGTGTGTGTGTGTGTGTGAACATCGTGCTTAGCCGTCTCTCTTTCGGAAAACACGGAGGCTCTGAAGAGCCGTTCTTTTCTGTCGCTGTAAGAGAGAACTCACATTTCCAAAGCGTCAGGGTCAATAGAGCAAAGACCATTCTGAGGTCACTGAGCCGTCGCTGGTTCCGGCGTGAGCGTTTCGGTCCATAGCGCGAGCATCAAGGATGTCTATCATAGTCCAGTAGTGATGGTTGATAGCACACCTCTTCATCGATTCTGGCGAGGACCGCTTCTGTGGTCTGGCGTTACCCCTCGTTCTCGTCACCATATGCAAACATGGACCGCACCACTGCTCGGTAACCCGTGAGTGAATTAACCGCGGTCGCATGCTGTAAAATGAGAGTCGCACAGGGATGGGTCTCCGTCATGGCTCTGCAACCGTAGGAACGGGGGTGTGGGATCCAGAGGGTCGTGTTTTATAGACGATATCACACATGCGCGCCCATACGTAGCTCTACGGGTGTAGTCCGTGATAAGTACTATTCTGACTGGTTGGTCCAATAAGAGAACAACAAAAACAAGGATTACAGGTCAATCATTTTATTATCCCCTTCATCACAGCACACCGACGCTGGGAGAACCGCTATGGGTGTGTTTACAATTCACTTATGCTATTGTCCGGGTATCGGCAGCATTGTCGGCTGCTCTTGCCAAATCAGAATTTAATTGTGCTGATCTCAGACTGTTCTTATCCAATCAGAATCCCCTCGTCGTGGATGGTAGACTCATGACGCTGTAAGTCGTGCAAGCGTGTAAATACTTGGAGCAAGTGGTAAACGTGAACATCATGGCGTAAGTGGTTGAGCGAATGTCTGCTGAAAGTGTCAGAACGTTTGCTTTTACAGTGCGCTAGCTGGCTATCTATTTTTAGCACAACCGGTTCAATATGGTTCAAATCGACCTGAACCAGTCGAAGCCAGTTTCATTTCTGCTCATCTTTCTGTGGGAATTCCCAGACGCCACCGCATGCATGTCCGTTCACCTATGTACATCCTCGGGAGTTATGGCCATATCTCCTTCAGTACATCACACCCACGCTGGAGGAGCCGCGCTGGGTATGTTTAAAATCTTGTGGGCTCTTGTCCAATCAGAAGCCCTTCGTTCGAGGAAGTTCAATCTTCGGACAGTAACACAGTAACGCCCACCAACGCCTAGCTTAACGCTTCAGCCCTGAAGCTCTGATTGTCTAGATATTCCATGGAATTGTCACTAATTCAGCGAAATGCTGTGACGTCCGTGAACGCACGTCTCAACGTCTTGACGCCCTAGCCTAACGCCCTAACGCGCATAGACCAGTCAATCGGCGGGCTGGGATAGTAACCAATCAGTGAGGCCATATGAGCATTCACGGCGTACACATGACGATATGTAAAAGCATGTAACATGTAGCATGTGCAGACCAGTATACCCATACCCCCAGGGAAGACAATTTCATAGATCTGGAGACTGGCGCCTTAGACCACTCGGCCATGCTGACCAACACTGGTTATCGTGGTCATAATGATTCATATATAGTGCTACAATGGTTTTACAACATGGCGAAGTATAACGAAAAAGTTGCGTGTTAGGAGAGGGATTCGAACCCACGTCCCCACATATGTGGACCAGCACTTAAGACTGGTGCCTTAGACCACTCGAACATCCTAACCAACGTTGATTATGATGAACATATTCATAATGAATCATATATAGTGCTATATTTTGTTACATGTCGCGATGTATGTACGATCTACGTTAGCTATATGTTAAGTAAAAGTGCGTCAGGAAGATGGCATATATTGGCATGTACTGTCGGCAAATGACACGCTTGTGTATCCTATACACTCTTAAAACACAAGTGTTGTATACAACATTTGTAAATGTTTTCCCTCCTTCACACTTATCAAAGTGTTAAATTCTACTTTATAAATGTTGTATATAACACTCACAAGTGTTATTTACAACATTTATAATGCTGAACTTAACACTTTGATAACACTCTTAAGTGTGGATGAGGGAAAACATTATAATGTATTAATAAACCAGACTATTCAAAATATTTCATCGTTAATTGTGAACTTAGCTATTTGACGCTAAACAATAATTGTCATTAATGTGTACAGAAATTATTTTAATAATGTGCTCAAATATGTATATACATGTAAGGGTGCGGTTCACCAACTGGTCATTCTCTGGCATGAAGATGGTATTAAATTAAACCAAAATACAGAATGAAACAGGCAGTGCTTATCACTTTTCTTTTTTTTAGTCATGGCTTTATACTTTATTATGTTAAACTTGATGATAATCACAATAAAGCTATATAAACACACGTCTTATTCTGACAGGAACAGCATGGGTTCAGCAGATTTTGTGTTTTCTACGAGACGATAGTCCCCTGGATCAAATTCAGAAGCATCTGTGGGCTCCGCTGGAGGTAGCCTCCAAAGGTAAACAATCACATATTCCACCATGTTCACTGACGTGGCACGCAGATGTCAATTTGCATATTTAAAAAATATTACTTGTGTAAATTTCGTGATCGTTTTTAGGCACAAACGACTGAAATATTGGAAATAAAAACGGAAAGTGTCGCAGTCGGTGTCTGTCGCAGTCGGTGTCTGCACGTACAAATGACGTAAGACTCAGTCGTTCTTTGATTTTCCGGTGCTATGAGATTACTTAATGACTAATACGGGTTTGATTTGCTATGAAATTGACGTATCACAGAGGGTAGAGCGAGGATTTTATTCATAAAGTTAATCCGAACAGTGAGGATTTCCATTGTACTGGTTGTGTCTCATACATCATAGTACAAACCTGCAGACTGTCATAAAATATAAGACAATTTCGATCACCGTAGCATGTGTGGTATTCAATACGGACTCTTCGACCCTGACGAGGCTCTATAGCGATTACCGATGTCACACTTGTTTCATCTGTCACTACACAACATTGTGGATTGTACAATAAAAGTTGACTCATGCAGCATTCAGTCTTGGCGACAGATTTCATTCTGCCGGCATTAAATCTACAGCCGTATGGTACACCTGAGAAACAATGGGCCATGCCCATCACACTGCACGAAAACTAGGATTTACGCAGTGATTAAGTGACGTGTAAATTTGAAGAAAATGTCAAATTTACATTAAGTTAAACGAATTTACTTTGTCTTTACTTCGGATTTACTTCTCATTTACAACCTGTGTAAACTCCAGAGTTGACATGTAGTTTACATGTCGCAGCTAAATTCCGCATTTAATAGATAATGTAAACGGAGAGTAAACTGGTCGAAGGGTTAATATGCCAGAATATCAAACTCCTATCAACTTGATTAACCACTTACAAGCGAACGCAAACGAACATTATACTATGGATTTCTAAATTTACAACGATATTAATTTTTTTGTAAATTCGGTATTTCAGATTCACACCCAAAGTCAATTTATATTAAATTCAAGTAAATGTGAATTCCTCAACCAGTATAGTTGAAATAAATTGCAATAAATTTGAAATTCCTAGTTTGCTAGTCTGAAATTTAGAATTTTCTCACTAAATTAGTATAAATTCCGTATTTCGTTTCAACATAATTAGACTATGAATAAAGCAAATACTCCCGTGTGAAATAGTAGATGAAGAATTTATTCATGACCTCGGATATAATTGTCCGCACCAACAATCTTGAAATGGCCATGGGAGGAATGTTATCATGTAAAAGTTATTTGTGCGTGGTTATGGATATTTAGGTCCTTTTATTGAGAGAAATGTCTTAATTATCAGCTCAAATCAACAGTTATTCATCATAGATCGGGTTTCTTATCATCTAGGACCCAGGAAAATGGCCCTGATCATGCAGAGCGGGCTCTCGTCTTCCCTCCGTGATCGTCGGGAAGACATAACAAGATAGTTTTATATCATTTAATCAGAAAATCGCATCATCCATGGAATCTAGCCCTGTAAGCCATGTGATCTACATCATGTATATTCACAGGTATACCAATAACGTCAATACAAATGGTAGAACAGATGACGTCACCGCGGATTATGGCCACGCATTTACCCTTCGAGTTATGTCCCCTTGGATTACAACACGGCAAATGCAAGGTAAGACAACAGATTTAGCCTCCACGTACACTATCCATAATAGAAAGATGGAAATGGCCAGTGTTCAGTTTTTAGGATAGCTCCGTTCAAATTCAACTTCCTAATTCTATTTCCCAAATGAAATACAAAATTATATACACAATCGATTATATTTGTGATTCCATCGCCAATTCCCGATGTCATTTCGTTTCGTGGGTTGAGGTTTCATGGTTCTGCTTACATGTATATATTTTCCGTTCCCTATTTTATGCAAATGGACATTCAGCTACCCAGAATCATTTCTGAGGCTGATATGTGATGCAATTAAGCATGCACCGTTCTGTACAGCAATCGCTTCTAAATATTCTCTAACTGCCATGACTTCTTGCCAACAGGTTTGCGCAAAGGCAAACCTGTATAACTCTTCATAACAATATTAGACAGTGTACATATGCTTAGTTGAAATATATATACTAATGCCATTTAGAAAGTAGGTAACATTTATATCCAATTATTTTTAGGATGTCACTTCCTTGATAAAGCACAAATACTAGTGTTGGATGTCCGACACTCGAACCCGGGCCCTCAGAGTTTGGCACCAAATCGCCAGCAGTATATGCAAGCGGTCTAGACCACTCGGCCAAGAGTAAGCTGAGGTGGTGGAGTCATATAGACTGTTTGCATTTACTGCTGGCAATTTGGTGCCAAACTCTTGAGGGCGCGGGTTCGAGTCTCGCACGGGACTGCCCCATCCAGCACTAGTATTTGTGCTTTATCAAGGAAGTGACATCCTAAAAATAATTGGACATAACTTTTAAAATAATTTTAAAACAGAACAATGTGTAATGTTTGAGTAATGTTACAGAAATGTTAGGTAGTTTTGGCCAAATATCGGTGGTATAACTACAGTTCCGAGATGTGGATTATGATCACATCCATAACCCCAGGGGTCTTTATTCTCGCCGATAACTAAATATAACTGGTTGTAGTACATAGTAATTTCTAAACTATGAATATATTTACAACTAGCTAATTCTACATTCATGTATTGTATACTGTGTGAGTAGTATAATAAATAAATAAATGAAAATCTAATTTTATGTATACATTTAACGTATGGCAACAACTTCATGGGGCAAAAAGGACAGTTCGCGTAGATTTTCCGTGACACACCATGAAATTCAAAAGAACCGCCAAGAAATGCCGTTCGTGGTTGGTTACTTCTATTTACTATGTCAGAAAATATTACGGTTGTGGTTACTGTTTGAATGCTACTTGCATATAAAACTATATCCACAGTCTTGGCTATTTATTACAATCTTAATAAATTAATATCCTATCAATGCGCCCCAATCGTACATGTCGCTATATAGGATCTTATGTATTTCAATGGAATTTGGTGTTCTGAGCGCCCTTACGTTGAATATTTAATAGCATTATGACATCATGGTCGCATCTGGACTAATCCACTTGCAGTTGGGGAGGGGAGGTAGGGTCACCGTGTCCGTTTACCCCAATAATATTTACACCAACGACCATTCCTTATATCTACCCAGTATTATGGTGCCACAATGTTGGGATTGCGGCAACGTGAAAAGACACCTTGCCAGCGCAGCATATAATTCGGTTGAGCCAACCAAAAATTCTCTGTCATTAATGTTCCCTTCAAAGCACCATGAAGCGTTCTCATGATTGGGTGACACTCGAGTTACTGCAAGCCTGTTAGATCCTTCAAGTGATATATCCGAATAGGGGAGTAGATAGGATTTAATTTTAATTAGATTGTATTTATTAAACCTTCTAAACATTTTTCATGAAATTCCTGGCTAATATTGACATATTTACAAACAAAAAAGATTGTTATCTTGAACATATTATTTGTTTCTTTACAGCTGTCACAAAAAAAATTGTCCTGATCTAATGAAAACTGTGACTCGAATTCTGAGAATATAAATAATCAATCATACAGGTTTTTCACATTAATAAAACATACCAATTTAGTTGTTCCATAGTGAACTACTATATGTGTAAAATGCTCGCTGGACTGAAATACGTAAATTTGATTAGTTTCATGTACAAAGTTCGGCGAAAGCAGTAGTTCCTCTAGTCGTTTAGATGAGATAACTATAGGCCCTATAAGTACACCTGTCTGGTCAACCGTGTTGTCGTTCGGGGAAACAAGCCTACTAAAATTTCCTGTTACAGCTAGTAAGAGACGACGTGCCGAGTTAATTGCCAACTAATGATCGATCTTCGTGAACTTGTATATGCGGAATAACTTCTGCTGTCTATGTGATATATCCAGGCCTTTGGTGTGTATTGAGACCAAACTTTGATTATACCTTAACCACGGGGCGTGGTATATATGTGTATATATGTATATATGTGTTGAGGTCAAAAGGTCATAGGTTATGGTCACTTCGGTACGAACACCATGACAGCGTTAGAAAGATGATGATGGCTGGCTGCAGAATGTCAGATTTTACGCTTATATTACCGAGAAAGCAGAAAGATGAATTTTTAAGCGTTTACTGGATGATTCCATGGCATTTTGAACCATTCCATAAAAATATCGAAATTTGTTAATTACATATCTCTTTTTTTCTCCAGATAATATACGTAGTGAGAAACCCTAAAGATGTCGCAGTCAGTTTTTTCCATTTCCACAAAAACCTCAAATATATGTGTAATATGGACGACTTCCCATGGAACGACTTTCTTGAAGTTTACTCCAAAACAAACCAGAGTATGTATTTACATGTACTAGAACTATATTATGTTTTGTTGCTATATGAATCTGTCACCTACAAAATAATGTCCACTGGCAGAAAATAAGGTTTGGCCGGGGTAATGTACGTGTACGTAGTGCGCTGTGAGACGTACGGTGTTTTAATAGGGGTGTGGGGATAGGAATAGGCATTCTGCATCGAATATTGCATTTTGGGGTTGTATTGCCAGATGTAGAAGCAATGCATTCTCAACCACCAAATTCAAAGTATATGACTGAATTAGATCACGTGGTCATTATTATGCTGCCTTATGTGTGTACCCTGGAGCCTCCTATATCGATCATCCTAGTCCATAAAGATTTGTTACCCCTCAGCCCATAGGGCTGTGGGGTCTTGTCGTTGCCATGTACGTACGTCCGTCCGTCCTAGCGTCCGTCCGTCCTAGTGTCCGTCCGTTCTTACAAACGTTACCTTAAGTGGAGAAATGTATGTCCAATATGACCCTGAGTGGTTTTTTTTCCTTAAGTGGATATCCACTTAAGAATTTTTATTCCAATGCGTTTAAAATGGTTTTACGAGCATTTTAAGCCGTCCATTAATTTTTACCACATAAGCTATGGACACTGCTTCGAGTCCGTATATTTGTCCGTTGTTTCGGACTCGTTTGGACTGATCAATTCAAGGGAGGCGACTCTCTGGGGCTTGCTTCCTGTATTTTGGCGCCAAAACATCCAGAACGAGGCTACAACCCTTAAGAACGGACAATAACCTATCCTCCTAAGGATGGACACTAGACACAGAGACAACACCAAAGTAAAACTTGGTGGCTTCAGAAAGAAACGGACAGATCTATGTATGTTCCATACTATCGTCATCTTGGAGTGGATGCTGATGAATCTGCAAGTCTGTCAGCTTAATTTACAGGTAATTACAACATTTAAAGCAGGTATTATGGTGTCCATCCAATCGAAAAACACTGAACAGCTGGAGAGGACGCGTTGTTGTTGCAACTCTGTTGTCATAACATGTACTGTTACGCTATCCTGACCAACTCCGTTTGTTAGACCGTAAAATCTGATTTGTGAAGTATATGGCCCAGAAAATAATGCAGACTGTAGCCCAGTTGTGTCCCGTCCAAGTGTTACAACTTATTATCTCTGCTCTAAATATGGCGTCCCAAGCTAGCCAACATGAAAACTCAGCAGGATTCAAGCAATAGTTTGTATTTCTAGCGGTTATAATTCTGATATTAATTTATACATGTAACACTGTCTGCTTGAAGGGTTGTCATGCGTGAAATCTTTGTTAATTCCTTGACAATGCTGGACAGGAAGTGTAGTCAATTTCTTGAGTCGATTGCTTTGACATGGCATTGTTTTTCTATGGTGTTGTCTCGGTGTAGTGGTTATTGTCCGTCCTTAAGGGTTATTCTGTGTTCATGCGCTATGTGGTATTTTTGTCTATTCCTTGAGGGGAAGTGGAGTCTATGTCCTGAGTGGATTGCTTCGACTCGACATTGTTTTACAACTGGATTATCTCTGTCGTAGTGTCCGTCCTTAGGAGGATATATTAGTGTCCGTCCTTAAGGGTTCTTATCTGTCCATGCCTTGTGTGGTATCTTTGTCCATTCCTTGAGGGGAAGTCGAGTCCATGTCCTGAGTGGTTTGCTTCGACTCGACAGTGTTTTACAACTGTATTGTCTCTGTCGTAGTGTCCGCCCTTAGGAGGATAGGTTATTGTCCGTCCTTAAGGGTTGTTATCTGTCCATGCCTTGTGTGGTATCTTTGTCCATTCCTTGAGGGGAAGTGGAGTCCATGTCCTGAGTGGTTTGCTTCGACTCGACAGTGTTTTACAACTGTATTGTCTCTGTCGTAGTGTCCGTCCTTAGGAGGATAGGTTATTGTCCGTCCTTAAGGGTTGTTATCTGTCCATGCCTTGTGTGGTATCTTTGTCCATTCCTTGAGGGGAAGTGGTGTCCATGTCCTGAGTGGTTGCTTCGACTCGACAGTGTTTTACAACTGTATTGACTCTGTCGTAGTGTCCGTCCCTAGGAGGATAGGTTATTGTCCGTCGTTAAGGGTTGTTATCTGTCCATGCCTTGTGTGGTATCTTTGTCCATTCCTTCAGGGGAAGTGGAGTCCATGTCCTGAGTGGCTTACTTCGACTCGACAGTGTTTCACAACTGTATTGTCTCTGTCGCAGTGTCCGTCCTTAGGAGGATAGGTTATTGTCCGTCCTTAAGGGTTGTTATCTGTCCATGCCTTGTGTGGTATCTTTGTCCATTCCTTGAGGGGAAGTGGAGTCCATGTCCTGAGTTGTTTGCTTCGACTCGACAGTGTTTTACAACTGTATTGTCTCTGTCGTAGTGTCCGTCCTTAGGAGGATAGGTTATTGTCCGTCCTTAAGGGTTGTTATCTGTCCATGCCTTGTGTGGTATCTTTGTCCATTCCTTGAGGGGAAGTGGAGTCCATGTCCTGAGTGGTTTGCTTCGACTCGACAGTGTTTTACAACTGTATTGTCTCTGTCGCAGTGTCCGTCCTTAGGAGGATAGGTTATTGTCCGTCCTTAAGGGTTGTTATCTGTCCATGCCTTGTGTGGTATCTTTGTCCATTCCTTGAGGGGAAGTGGTGTCCATGTCCTGAGTGGTTTGCTTCGACTCGACAGTGTTTTACAACTGTATTGTCTCTGTCATAGTGTCCGTCCTTAGGAGGATAGGTTATTGTCCGTCCTTAAGGGTTGTTATCTGTCCATGCCTTGTGTGGTATCTTTGTCCATTCCTTGAGGGGAAGTGGAGTCCATGTCCTGAGTGGTTTGCTTCGACTCGACAGTGTTTTACAACTGTATTGTCTCTGTCTTAGTGTCCGTCCTTAGGAGGATAGGTTATTGTCCGTCCTTAAGGGTTGTTATCTGTCCATGGCTTGTGTGGTATCTTTGTCCATTCCTTGAGGGGAAGTGGTGTCCATGTCCTGAGTGGTTGCTTCGACTCGACAGTGTTTTACAACTGTATTGACTCTGTCGTAGTGTCCGTCCTTAGGAGGATAGGTTATTGTCCGTCGTTAAGGGTTGTTATCTGTCCATGCCTTGTGTGGTATCTTTGTCCATTCCTTGAGGGGAAGTGGAGTCCATGTCCTGAGTGGTTTGCTTGAACTCGACAGTGTTTTACAACTGTATTGTCTCTGTCGCAGTGTCCGTCCTTAGGAGGATAGATTATTGTCCGTCCTTAAGGGTTATCTGTCCATGCCTTGTGTGGTATCTTTGTCCATTCCTTGAGGGGAAGTGGAGTCCATGTCCTGAGTGGTTTGCTTCGACTCGACAGTGTTTTACAACTGTATTGTCTCTGTCGTAGTGTCCGTCCTTAGGAGGATAGCTTATTGTCCGTCCTTAAGGGTTGTTATCTGTCCATGCCTTGTGTGGTATCTTTGTCCATTCCTTGAGGGGAAGTGGAGTCCATGTCCTGAGTGGTTTGCTTCGACTCGACAGTGTTTTACAACTGTATTGTCTCTGTCGCAGTGTCCGTCCTTAGGAGGATAGGTTATTGTCCGTCCTTAAGGGTTGTTATGTGTCCATGCCTTGTGTGGTATCTTTGTCCATTCCTTGAGGGGAAGTGGTGTCCATGTCTTGAGTGGTTTGCTTCGACTCGACAGTGTTTTACAACTGTATTGTCTCTGTCGCAGTGTCCGTCCTTAGGAGGATAAGTTATTGTCCGTCCTTAAGGGTTGTTATCTGTCCATGCCTTGTGTGGTATCTTTGTCCATTCCTTGAGGGGAAGTGTTGTCCATGTCCTGAGTGGTTTGCTTCGACTCGACAGTGTTTTACAACTGTATTGTCTCTGCCGTAGTGTCCGTCCTTAGGAGGATAGGTTATTGTCCTTGCTTAAGGGTTGTTATCTGTCCATGCCTTGTGTGGTATCTTCGTCCATTCCTTGAGGGGAAGTGGTGTCCATGTCCTGAATGGTTGCTTCGACTCGGCAGTGTTTTACAACTGTATTGTCTCTGTCGCAGTGTCCGTCCTTAGGAGGATAGATTATTGTCCGTCCTTAAGGGTTATCTGTCCATGCCTTGTGTGGTATCTTTGTCCATTCCTTGAGGGGAAGTGGAGTCCATGTCCTGAGTGGTTTGCTTCGACTCGACAGTGTTTTACAACTGTATTGTCTCTGCCGTAGTGTCCGTCCTTAGGAGGATAGGTTATTGTCCGTCCTTAAGGGTTGTTATCTGTCCATGCCTTATGTGGTATCTTTGTCCATTCCTTGAGAGGAAGTGGAGTCCATGTCCTGAGTGGTTTGCTTCGACTCGACAGTGTTTTACAACTGTATTGTCTCTGTCGCAGTGTCCGTCCTTAGGAGGATAGATTATTGTCCGTCCTTAAGGGTTGTTATCTGTCCATGCCTTGCGTGGTATCTTTGTCCATTCCTTGAGGGGAAGTGGTGTCCATGTCCTGAGTGGTTTGCTTCGACTCGACAGTGTTTTACAACTGTATTGTCTCTGCCGTAGTGCCCGTCCTTAGGAGGATAGGTTATTGTCCTTGCTTAAGGGATGTTATCTGTCCATGGCTTGTGTGGTATCTTTGTCCATTCCTTGAGGGGAAGTGGTGTCCAGGTCCTGAGTGGTTACTTCGACTCGACAGTGTTTTACAACTGTATTGACTCTGTCGTAGTGTCCGTCCTGAGGAGGATAGGTTATTGTCCGTCCTTAAGGGTTGTTATCTGTCCATGCCTTGTGTGGTATCTTTGTCCATTCCTTGAGGGGAAGTAGTGTCCATGTCCTGAGTGGTTTGCTTCGACTCGACAGTGTTTTACAAATGTATTGTCCCTGTCATAGTGTCCGTCCTTAGGAGGATAGGTTATTGTCCGTCCTTAAGGGTTGTTATCTGTCCATGCCTTATGTGGTATCTTTGTCCATTCCTTGAGAGGAAGTGGAGTCCATGTCCTGAGTGGTTTGCTTCGACTCGACAGTGTTTTACAACTGTATTGTCTCTGTCGTAGTGTCCGTCCTTAGGAGGATAGGTTATTGTCCATCCTTAAGGGTTGTTATCTGTCCATGCCTTGTGTGGTACCTTTGTCCATTCCTTGAGGGGAAGTTGTGTCCATGTCCTGAGTGGTTGCTTCGACTCGACAGTGTTTTACAACTGTATTGACTCTGTCGTAGTGTCCGTCCTTAGGAGGATAGGTTATTGTCCGTCGTTAAGGGTTGTTATCTGTCCATGCCTTGTGTGGTATCTTTGTCCATTCCTTGAGGGGAAGTGGAGTCCATGTCCTGAGTGGTTTGCTTCGACTCGACAGTGTTTTACAACTGTATTGTCTCTATCGCAGTGTCCGTCCTTAGGAGGATACGTTATTGTCCGTCCTTAAGGGTTGTTATCTGTCCATGCCTTGTGTGGTATCTTTGGCCATTCCTTGAGGGGAAGTGGTGTCCATGTTCTGAGTGGTTTGCTTCCACTCGACAGTGTTTTACAACTGTATTGTCTCTGCCGTAGTGTCCGTCCTTAGGAGGATAGGTTATTGTCCTTGCTTAAGGGATGTTATCTGTCCATGGCTTGTGTGGTATCTTTGTCCATGTCCATGTCCTGAGTGGTTGCTTCGACTCGACAGTGTTTTACAACTGTATTGACTCTGTCTTACTGTCCGTCCTTAGGAGGATAGGTTATTGTCCGTCCTTAAGGGTTGTTATCTGTCCATGCCTTGTGTGGTATCTTTGTCCATTCCTTGAGGGGAAGTGGTGTCCATGTCCTGAGTGGTTTGCTTCGACTCGACAGTGTTTTACAAATGTATTGTCCCTGTCATAGTGTCCGTCCTTAGGAGGATAGGTTATTGTCCGTCCTGAAGGGTTGTTATCTGTCCATGCCTTATGTGGTATCTTTGTCCATTCCTTGAGAGGAAGTGGAGTCCATGTCCTGAGTGGTTTGCTTCGACTCGACAGTGTTTTACAACTGTATTGTCTCTGTCGTAGTGTCCGTCCTTAGGAGGATAGGTTATTGTCCATCCTTAAGGGTTGTTATCTGTCCATGGCTTGTGTGGTATCTTTGTCCATTCCTTGAGGGGAAGTGGTGTCCATGTCCTGAGTGGTTGCTTCGACTCGACAGTGTTTTACAACTGTATTGACTCTGTCGTAGTGTCCGTCCTTAGGAGGATAGGTTATTGTCCGTCGTTAAGGGTTGTTAACTGTCCATGCCTTGTGGGGTATCTTTGTCCATTCCTTGAGGGGAAGTGGAGTCCATGTCCTGAGTGGTTTGCTTCGACTCGACAGTGTTTTACAACTGTATTGTCTCTGTCGCAGTGTCCGTCCTTAGGAGGATAGATTATTGTCCGTCCTTAAGGGTTGTTATCTGTCCATGCCTTGTGTGGTATCTTTGTCCATTCCTTGAGAGGAAGTGGAGTCCATGTCCTGAGTGGTTTGCTTCGACTCGACAGTGTTTTACAACTGTATTGTCTCTGTCGCAGTGTCCGTCCTTAGGAGGATAAGTTATTGTCCGTCCTTAAGGGTTGTTATCTGTCCATGCCTTGTGTGGTATCTTTGTCCATTCCTTGAGGGGAAGTGGTGTCCATGTCCTGAGTGGTTTGCTTCGTCTCGACAGTGTTTTACAACTGTATTGTCTCTGCCGTAGTGTCCGTCCTTAGGAGGATAGGTTATTGTCCTTGCTTAAGGGATGTTATCTGTCCATGGCTTGTGTGGTATCTTTGCCCATTCCTTGAGGGGAAGTGGTGTCCATGTCCTGAGTGGTTGCTTCGACTCGATAGTGTTTTACAACTGTATTGACTCTGTCGTAGTGTCCGTCCTTAGGAGGATAGGTTATTGTCCTTGCTTAAGGGTTGTTATCTGTCCATGCCTTGTGTGGTATCTTTGTCCATTCCTTGAGGGGAAGTGGAGTCCATGTCCTGAGTGGTTTTCTTCGACTCGACAGTGTTTTACAACTGTAGTGTCGCTGTCTTAATGTCCGTCCTTAGGAGGATAGGTTATTGTCCGTCCTTAAGGGTTGTTATCTGTCCATTGCTTGTGTGGTATCTTTGTCCATTCCTTGAGGGGAAGTGGAGTCCATGTCCTGAGTGGTTTGCTTCGACTCGACAGTGTTTTGCAACTGTATTGTCTCTGTCGCAGTGTCCGTTCTTAGGAGGATAGGTTATTGGCCTTGCTTAAGGGTTGTTATCTGTCCATGCCTTGTGTGGTATCTTTGTCCATTCCTTGAGGGGAAGTGGTGTCCATGTCCTGAGTGATTTGCTTCGACTCGACAGTGTTTTACAAATGTATTGTCCCTGTCATAGTGTCCGTCCTTAGGAGGATAGGTTATTGCCCGTCCTTAGGGTTGTTATCTGTCCATGCCTTGTGTGGTATCTTTGTCCATTCCTTGAGAGGAAGTGGTGTCCATGTTCTGAGTGGTTTGCTTCGACTCGACAGTGTTTTACAACTGTATTGTCTCTGTCTTAGTGTCCGTCCTTAGGAGGATAGGTTATTGTCCGTCCTTAAGGGTTGTTATCTGTCCATGCCTTGTGTGGTATCCTTGTCCATTCCTTGGGGGGAAGTGGAGTCCATGTCCTGAGTGGTTTGCTTCGACTCGACAGTGTTTTACAACTGTATTGTCTCTGTCGTAGTGTTATGATAGGTTATTGTCCGCCCTTAATGACTGTATAAACCACACAGTAAGGACACATAACCACTACAGTGTTGGACTGGTAGGTATGAGCAACACAAGTATCATGGACAAATGACTATAAACTTCACAAGTAAGGACACATAACCACTCTAGTGTTGCACTGCATAAACAGCACTAGTATGGGCAAATGACTACAAACCTCACAAGTAGGGACACATAACCACTCTAGTGTTGCACTGCATAAACAGCACTAGTATGGGCAAATGACTATAAACCTCACAAGTAAGGACACATAACCACTCTAGTGTTGGACTGGTAGGTATATACAGCACAAGTGTGGACAAATGACTGTATAAACCTCACAAGTAAGGACACATAACCACTCTATTGTTGGACTGGTGGGTATAAACAACACAAGTATGGACAAATGACCATGTATAAACCCCACAAGTAAGGACACATAACCACTCTAGTGTTGGACTGGTGGGTATAAACAACACAAGTATGGACAAATGACTGTATAAACCCCACAAGTAAGGACACATAACCACTATAGTGTTGGACTGCTAGGTATAAACAACACAAGTATGGACATACCACCCCCACCACTTAAGGCTGTATTATACCCAAAAATATTTGTCACCACCTTAGCACTTCTGGTACTCACTCATCAACCACTTAAGCAAAAATCCACATAAGGCTCAAATGTGGGTACGTCCGTCCTAGCGTCCGTCCGTCCGTCCGTCCGTCAACATGTTCTTGTCCGCTGAATATCTGTAGATCTATGAAGTCGGGCCCGACCAAACTTTGATGAGAGCTTCCTGAATGTTGACTGATGAAATGATTAGATTTTCAGGTGGCTATGATGATTTCATGATTTTTAATTATTATTTTTTATTATTTATTGATGGCTCAGCTTTTGCAGTGTTATCTATGCCCATCAACATGTTCTTGTCCGCTGAATATCTGTAGATCTATCAAGTCGGGCCTGACGAAACTTTGGTGAGAGCTTCCTGAATGTTGACTGATGAAATGATTAGATTTTCAGATGGTTATAATTATTTCATGATTTTTTTTGATTTTTTTGATTATTTATTGATGGCTTCGCTTTTGCACTGTTATCTATGCCCATCGGGAACCGTTGGTTGCATGTTTCATTGTGAATTTTGAAGGTTCCCTGATACAAGAAAGATTCTCATTGAATGAAGGACAACAATTTTCTTTAATTTTGCTATTAAATTATTCTATTCTACATCATATGTTTTGTCCTAAAACTTTTGCATGAACCATATTTGTGTCCACACATTTAACTGGTGCAACATTTTTATCAATTTTTGTCACCAAACATGTTACTGTACCTTGGAAATTATTTCAAACGAGTGATTAGGAGAGCCCATTTTTAGCCTGACTCTGGGCAATTTTGAACCAGTTTGCATACCTGGAGTTTATGCCCCCCCCCCTAATGATAAGGGTGGGCCTATGTCAATCAGTGTGTTTACTAAATCACACTTGTGCAATGCATAAATTGCCACTGATAAAGCTACACTTTCTTGCATGCTGTAATCCCAGCACACCACTCGCATGAAACCTATGTCTGTTTTATACGGTGTCCAGGGATTTTTTTGCAGGTTCCGATCCCAAACTCCCATTTCCTTTTCGTTATTCATTATTGAGGGTCCAATTTTTGTAAGTGAATTTCGGCGCAAATAGCCTGTGATCACTCCCAAAACAGAGGTTTATTAACGTGAAATTCAATACCCAGCTATGCAATCGGATCGATATTGAGGATCCTAGGGGCTTTTTCTAGTATTTCCTTCAGAAATCCTTTCAAAATTGAACAACAACAACACTTTCGTTTTTTGTTTCTTTTGAGTTTTGGGCACCCATATGTTTTCCGAAACTAAATTGGCTCTAGATGCAGCCCTGATCCTACTTTACTAAAAAAAACAGGCTGAGGGGTCCACGCACCTTTTAGGTGCTTGCCTGCAATTCATGTTGTAGATATAATGACCTTAAAACCATTTACATTTGTTCCAGTATTGCGCTCTTTATTTTCTGTTTTGCAATACAGTGTTTAACGGTAACTGGTTCGAACATGTGAAGAACTGGCTTCCACATCGTGAAAAGGAAAATGTCTTATTCATTACGTTCGAAGAATTGAAAAGAGATCTGACGAAAGGGATCAAAAAGATGGCGGCCTTCCTTGAGAAAGACATCAGTCTGGAACGGGCCAAGGGAATAGCCGACCTGTGCGATTTCAAGCAAATGAGAGCCGACGCCGAAGCGAAAGTAAAGGCGGTCGGCGAGAAAAGTCCTATGAAAGCCACAGATTTCGTACGAAAGGGTAATTATCAAGAGCTATATATTTTTCTGTACACATAAGGACAAACCCCTTGAGAGGTAATCCTGAATCCTACAATGCCATGTTGTACCACCCAGTAAATGCATACTGTTCATTACTCACACATGCCTCTGTCTGCGCATCTACCGAAATAGGACGATTTTGAAGAAAGACGAATAAATAGAAAATTTAGCTTGCGAAGAGAGAAGTTGTGTAGTTATTTTGATATTGGATATGCGTTATCTATCTTAACAACATCTCTACTCTCATTGTTTCAGAACTCGTTCAAAGTTATTCGAACGAATTCACAATTTAATTTGTTGGTAAATATGGGATTTTTCTACGAATATAAGGAACTGTCCGTGAAGCTCCCATACAAAATTCCATTTGCTAGAGTAGAGTAGAGATGAATAAGTCAAAAACATTCCAGCTTATAACCCTTAGCAGGCGCCTAGGAGCGTGTTTGAAAGTTGTATATATTACCCATGTTAAATGCTGGATTGGTTCCACCTTAGATAGAACTGATAGTATTGCTGTCAGAACAAGTGTTTTTTGGGGGGCGCAGGGGATGAAGACCACCCAGACCCCTTTGCTCCGTGGTCCCTGCTTAGTCTCGTGCTTGATTCTGATTGTAAAGGCTCGACGCTGCCTCGTGTCAAAATATAACCGAAATGGAACTTGTGACTATGGAAGATTAGAAGCTGCCACTATATGTTCAGTAAACTAGGTCGTTGCTCGTTGTATATTCATTCCATGCCTCTGGGAGACAGAGGGAATTAAGGAATAATGTCGCGTTCAGCAATATTTCCGCTGTACAGCGACGAAACTCCATGCCTCATTGGGTATTGGTGTCAACTGTGTGTCGTGAAGTACGTTTCTTGATTAAGCATCTAGATATTATTGATGGACGAGGACTGGCTAATAAATGTTGGATTTGACGCTCGTATTAAGGTGTCTCGCGGGGCAAACATGTTTGACTACGTCATTTTGGAAGAGTAGTCTCCATTTATCTCAACGGACATCCTAGCAATAACATACCGGAGGTTGAAGATAATGTGAGTGGGGTTCTTCAAAGCGCTTTGTATGAAATATTTGAACGAAAAGACAAAAATTTTATTTGCTGCGCCAACAGATACTAAAAAATGGAGATTCGTTGTTCTTCGATCAACATATGTCATCGAACGGATTTTTTCATCTGTAGTCAATTTTGTACTCCAACCGCAATGTATTTTGCTTGATTGCTCGATTATTGGATATTTTATTACAAATACGACACATTTTCACCCGTGAAAGCACATTTTTTTTATTCTTGTGACATTTTTTGTAAATACAAACATCGATTTTGCTCCTCATGCCGCAATTGACCGTTATTTCCATGAAGAAAAGGAATTTTCCATATTTTTTGCTCCAAATTATAACCATATTGAAATTGACGAGCATGTGGAGAAAATATAAAACAAAAGCTACCTATTTTGTGTTATGCCTCTATTGCTAAAACACCACGGGCATTCACAATAAAAAAGATAAGTGTAGTTCGCCGGGCAAATTGTTTGCCCCTTGAGCCATCTTAAAGCTGACATGACCTTATTTAATGCACGAATGGTAACGAAAAATTTTTTATACAGATTATATCCCCAGGTGAATAATACCCGCCGGAACTAATCCTTATGACGAGTTTACGACGCCATACTGCCAACTTCTCAGCCGAGTACAGTTGCCCCCACCGCATATATAAAGCCAGAGTCGACCGAGAACCTCGCCAGTCCGAACTGACACTCGAACTTCCCACATCATATTTAGGCTGTCGTATTTATCACCAGCCCAAATTTGGTCTTTTGTGAGCATCATATTCTATCACACATTATTTAAAAAATGGGTAATAAAATGAAGGATCAGACCAGTCAAACACAAATCAAACATACCGGTAGGTTTTCCTCCAAAACATGAAGCACAAAACATAGAAACTTGTTTATCCCGTCACAGTGTTCTCCAGCCTTATATCTCATTTTGCCTCCCTCGCCAAAGACGGGGCAGAAGAGATTACTGTTCATTCTGTTGTGTGGTTCTTGAGGCTCTGTAGGGTGCATTTTCAAATGTGCTATGTAATTAGCTCCCCGATCCTGACTTCAAAATTACTGTAGTTCTGAAATCCATTCCAAAGTAAGAATTGTTATATGATATGCCTACTAATCAGGCCTGTCCATACTCAATTGAAAATTCCTAAAGACGGAGGTACGGACTGAAAGAGACTTTTGTTCTGATTGTCATCTCGTCCGTTTTTTTTATTATACATCAGTAGTATAGAAATGTGAAATCTCCTAGCATTCGTGGTTGAAAAATCGGGTTGGATGAATGAAGCAAAAATGACACTTGACCTTGAGTTGCCATCACACCTTGGAGAAGTCATTTCCGATCACGTGACTGGCGTGTAAACGCCAAACTAAGACTCAGAAAACAGCCGGACATGTCGTCAAAAATTCGAAAAAACTGACCCTACATTAATATTGTATAATGTATAGTATTCTGGTGTCAGCGTATGGCAATCACGCATTGAGCCATATACGAAATAGCATCTATAATAATCGAGCGATTCGGTCGCATTTTATTGTGTAACGAAGTTAATTTTAATCATAAGAACATAATACATTCAATTTATACAAAAGTATTTCTATGTTTAGTTAAATAATAGTAGTTCGTGCCGTGGGATGACATGGTCAACCTCACAGGGTGGAGCCATGTTTGAGAGAAGTTCCGTCGCAAATTATTTGTGTACATCTGCAAACGCGATCCCGTTTCGTTTCCCAGAAATCTGCTAGTTCAGAGGCCGCTTATCTGTGGCTTACACACGGACCAGAGCGAACAGGGCTGAGTATGCGTCTGATACACTTGCAATAGCATAGGCAAATTGTAAACGCACCAAACGCGGCGAATGTGATGTAGGGGATGAATAAAATATGTAATACGCAAAAAGCTTGTTGTGTAATACGCAAAATATTAGTTGTTGTTGTTGTTGTTACTGTTCATCTGATTATGCCAAGGCGATAAGATATTAGGGGTTAGATATAGGTGGGTGTATGTGTGTAGGGATCTCGCTCCCCATCATTAGAGCTACTGTGTTAAGACGTGCGTTGGACACGATTCACTCACCCACTCACTCATTTGTACCAAACCCGATAACTCAGCCACGTCTAACTCTCTAACTCCCATACCATACAGGAGAAGGTAACTCTGTCAGGTTAGACAAACTCATCATGCCCTGCTGACTGCAACCTATCACCCGCGCTATCCCCCAACACTTGTGAACAAATGGGTGTAATGTCCGCCATTCCTGGCGACACGTCCTGTAACATCTTTTATTCGGAATTTTGTGTTTGTCCGAAATCCCATTTTGCATCCACCCGTCAGTAACTTGACTCGAATTGCCCTCCACGAACGCTTCTATACGAGACCCTACACAACCCATGTGGACCTAATATGGTTTCAATCCATTTAACTAGACGTAAAGTCCGTTTTTCCAGATATTCGACGAGATCTGTGGCCATTGCCCAAGTTCTGCCTTTCACATGACCAGAAGTGATCTCTTCAAGTTGCCATAGTAACCCAATGTCAAGGGTTAGAGGTCAGTTACGCCAAATTTCCCAACCACGAATGCTAAGAGATTTCACCTTTCTATACAACTGGTGGATAGGTTAAAATACTGGATGGCCTGACAATCGCAATAAGAGCTTTCAATTTGTAACCCCGTATTTAGAAATTTGCCATTCCGGTTTGTACAAATCACCCTCTCCAACGCCAACAGCAACTCCCGCATTTCCCCCTTGACGAAGTATACGGTCAACATGGGTGGGCCAGGATCAGTATCGCCATATCGGGAATTTAAAATGAAATGGCATTTGCAGTGCATCGTATAGAGCTTCAAGAATTATCCAATGGTACGAAGAATAGTCCCTTCGTGTGCCCTCTTTGTCGATTGCGGTAAATTGAAATACAATGCTGTAGAAACTAGTGACGAGATCAACAAGTTTCATTGTTTTGAGGAAACACTGAACGGTATGTCTAAATCGTGTTTGAGTAGTCAAATCATTCATTTAATTAACCGGTTGTTTGTTTTTCAGATATATTTATATTGTTCGCGAATGAATGTGTGATAGAATATGATGCTCAACGAGTTCGAATTGGGCCGCCGCTTGTGACAACAACGACAGCATAAATATAATGTGCACAGTTCAAATGTAAGTTCAGACTGACAAGGTTCTTGGTTGACTCCGGCTTTACATATGCGGTAGAGGCAATGTTACTCGGATGAGAAGTTGGCAGTATGGCGTTTGCATGGATTTGTTCCGGCGGGTATTATTCAACCGGGGCTATGATCTGTATAAATTTTTTTCGCTACTATTCGTGCATTAAGTAAGGTCATGTCAGCTTTAAGAATGTTACCTTGTCCCAGACAAAGCAAAAGCACTTCACTTTATTTCCTCATAAAGCCACCTAGAGGTTACGTCAGGTACATGTTCAGTGCTTTCCACAGCATTAAGATGAATTGGAAATTCCAATCAAGCAATTCCTCCACATAGATATACAGATACATATTTCAATATCAAACTGATATACTTGACAAGAAATGATATTTTTGTAAAACATTTCCTAATATAAGTTTCGGGATTGATTTTCTTAGAAATCGGCATGCTTTTACTACAAACGTACGTAATATACAACAGACCAGAATACATTCTAATTCCCTTACAACGGAATCAAGCGATCGTAAGCTGATATGCTATATGTGATTATATGTATGTGGTGATATGTATGTGACTATATGTGATTCACATTTGATGTCTTGCAGGTCAGGTCGGTGACTGGAAGAACTATTTTACGGTGGCACAAAATGAGATGTATGATAATTTATACAAGCAAGAGATGGAGAATATCGACCTGGATATAGAATTTGAGATATAACGAGTTCCTCGAGCACACAGATTTACCAAAATATGATATAGCCCGAAACCTGTGTGTGTATGAGAAATGCAATGTTTCCTATTCAGACTAGTACAACAGAAAACTCTATACTGTCCATTTTACAACCTGTGAATGTCTTTTTCAATGTCATATTTTCTCAAACAGACTTACTTTTCGGGATCGACGATCCCGAAGCAGGGACACTAAATGCATTCAAAACTTTCAGGAGTTACACTATTTGAATTTGATAAACTCGCGTCGAACGTGAGCTGTTGCTACCGACATGACCAAAACAAGGCTGCCTCGAAATATGATATATGCGAAATACATGCGCGGAAATGGCACATAGCGATTATCTGTGAGTGAAATAAACGTTTTGTCAAATGAGACCCGACCTACTGAAGCGTCTTGGGCCACATTGAGAACAAAAACGTATTTGTAATATCGATATCAGGTGAAATTTCTACATGGTATCTTGTTATTTCGATAAAATAAGCCGAAATGTTGGAATAGAGTGTCAAAATTTCGAGTTAATTAGTTGAATTCCGAGAGAGAATTTTACGGAATAACTTAAAATTTCGACTGTCTCGGATTTCGTGTAAAATTCTACATTTTGACTTACTCTCCTAAGCGTTCGTCAGAGGCCTCTTCCTTCCCCTGCGCGCATCCGTAGTAAATATAATTTCATTCGATAAGCAGCACGAAGTGCCCGGATAATTCGTTCAGCACCATCATGTCACACCCGCGATCGGAACCTTCTGGCCTAGTTGAACAATGGATGAAAATCCCGATTATGTAGAGCTTTAACGTTCCCTGCGTATCTTAGAAACTTCATATATTTGGCGATTCATAACTTCGCAGCTTCGCATAACATATAATAACTGGTTTGGCCTTAATTCTAATGTAAAATTTTCAAGTTGTTCCGTAGAAATTACTTTTAAAATTGAATTATGATTATTTAGAATTTTATATGTAACTGGAATGCTGGTATAGTACATATAAATATATTAGAATTGATATGGCGAGTTCGATATTCCATTGACCTAACTACATGTAAATATACCGGATTCGAATATTGATCACATGATTCGGTGATCATATCAGATCACGTGTTACGCTTCCGAGTGCCATTATTTCCATTCCTATATTATTTGTTGTTGCGATGGTATTATTCTCATTACTTTAAACCAAAATATTACTGAGAGAAAAGGGAGATTCGCCATGATGCCCAAAGGGGTATCTAGAAGCTAGAGACCCCGGGTTCTTGGGTAGATTCTTCTGGCTTTCAGAACGATTCCACAGAGGATTCACTATTATGGCAGTTGTGGACCCCTGGTTCTTGACAAGATACCCCCGGATTCGTCACGATTCCTCATTTTTACCACATGATTCCTCTGACCACTCCACCACGTGACTGCTAGATCTACGGCGCATGCGTAGGATTTTTAACCTTCCCTCTGTCTGTCTGCTGTTTGGTGTCTACCATGGTCGTCTTTGCTCAGTAAAATCCGCACGAATCTTAAGTTTATTCATGCCATCAGTGTCATATTCCACAACATTTACATTTACCGTCACCCCAAGAACGGTTTTGCAAAACCTTTGTTCCAAATGTGATACGGTTTCCCTCAAGTTCTTGAATCAACGTACCCGAGGATGTACAACGACGAATGTGAAGGACAATACCCGTTTGTCACTATCAAAACATGTATATTGTGCTTAAATTCTTGTGGGAATTTCTCATTTTCTACTGATGAATTTTTCCGAATTCATCGGAGTTATTATAAGTCAGACTATGAGAATTGTTATAAAGACTGAGAACAGGAGTGAACAGTATCAAACCATCGTTGTTGTTGTTGTTGTTGTTGTTGGCATTCGTAATTTATTCATAACACCGGGCGAAATTAAGAATCCAGCAACGAATTCTCTCCCTCGAGAACGATCATTCCTCCGTGTAAGGGATCATGGCAGATCATTCTCTACGCCTATCACTCAAATCGTATCACTCATTTTCAATGTTTTCTGTGAAATTTGGGCAGTATGACCATGTGCCGATATTCTGGTGCCATTTTATGTCCATGCACTCACGGTGTCTACAGACTGTTTCTATCAAAACTTTGCTGAACCAAAGGTGAATAAGCGACCATCAAAGGCTGAGAAAATCAATCTGATCTATCTGACAACACAACACGGCTCACTTTGCTGAAACGCTATACTGCTCCTGCTTTCATTAGCCGAATAAATAACATTGAAACTTGAACGTCATGTGCTCATCAGTTCGCTTGATTGATGATCAGATAAATAAAGAACCAGGTTTCTCGCATTGTTTCCATCAAGCTTTGGCTAAACCCTATCATTGTTTCTCGTTTCTCCTGTCCTCAATATGAAATGTGGAACTGAATAGCCCTGTTTTACATATCAAAACTCGGAATCGAGACTATATGGACTATATATGACCACCCCGAAGTAGTAGGTAAAGAGTCGATACTGCCACTGGCCCCCCACTGCGCATGCGCGAAACCCCCCACTGGGGAGGTTTTGTGGCGGTATTGGGGGGGTATTGGGGGGTGTGTTGTGCGCAGGTATCACGTCACTTCCGGTTGGGGTGAATGGGGCGTGACCTTGGGGGCATGTATTTCTCCGCGGTGATGCGGTCTGGCGGTGATGCGGTCTGCCTCCGCGGACCGAAAGAAGTCCCAAACCCGTGTGTTTTCGTAGAAGTGTTCGGCAATCTGTAGGCACCGCTAGTGGACCGATGGGGTCGAGTGAGGTATCAAAGTGAAGCTTAGGTGAAGGGGCATTTGATGGGCTGGGTGTGGGGTTGAAATACCGTCATTCTGCGCATGCGCGGTGGCCGAAGGGTATGAAAATAGCCTTTTTGGAACTAGGGGAGCCCCTAGTTGACCGATGGGGTCGAGTGAGGTATCAAAGTGAAGCATATGTGAAGGGGCATCTGATGGGCTGGGCGCGGGGTTGAACTATCGCCATTCTGCGCATGCGCGGAGGCCCAAGGGTATGGAAATAGACGTTTTGGAGCTAGGGAAGCCCTAATGGACCAATCGGGTCGAGTGAGGTATCGATGTGAAGCATTCGTGAAGGAGCATCTGATGGGCTGGGTGTGGGGTTGAAATATCGGCATTCTGCGCATGCGCGGTGGCCCAAGGGTATGGAAATAGCGGTTTTGGAGCTAGGGGAGTCCCTAATGGGCCAATGGAGTCGTATGAGGTATCAAAGTGAAGCATTCGTGAAGGGACATCTGATGGACTGGGCGGGGGGTTGAAATATCGGCATTCTGCGCATGCGCGGTGACCCCAGGTTATGGAAATAGACGTTTTGGAGCTAGGGGAGCCCCTAATGGTCCAATGGGGTCGAGTGAGGTATCAAAGTGAAGCATTCGTGAAGGGGCATCTGATGGACTGGGTGTGGGGTTGACATATCGGCCTTCTGCTGCGCGGTGGCCAGGGCATAAAAAATAGCCTTTTTGGAGCTGGGAGCTAATGGTCAATGGGATCGAGTGGTATCAAAGTGAAGCATTCATGAAGGGGCATCTGATGGACTGGGTGTGGGGTTGAGATTAAGGTCTACTGCATTCTGCGCATGCGCGGTGGCCCCGAAATTTATGAAAATAGACGTTTTGGTATCTAGGGGAGCCAATAATGGTCCGATGGAGTATTATGAGGTATCAAAGTGAAGCCTAGGTGAAGGGGGTATTTGATGGCTGGGTGGGTGCATGTAAAATTTTCCTGAAAAAAAAAATACGGAACACGGACTTTATCGAAAAACCTGGGAAAATGCCTATATGGGGTATGAAGGGTATATAGGTCGCCGGGCTTAACGGGGCTTGTCTATCAATAGAGTTATCTCCCCCTAGTTCCAGGGTGGGTGTATGTAAAAATTTTTCCTGAAAAAATACGGAATGGACTTTATCCTAAATTACGGGAAAATGCCTATATGGGGTATGGGAGGTATAGGACCATCCCCCTGGGAAACGTACTTCTATACATTTGCGGTAGGGTTGTGGGGTCTCGTTTCACTCGTCTCGTCATTTAGAACATGATAGGAAGTGTCCCCGTGCGAATCGGTGAAATTTTTGAAAAAGTACGATATAGCCTCATATAGTCCCATACTGAGGGTATAGGACCGATGTTTGTCCCCCTGGGAAACGTACTTCTATACATTTGCGGTAAGGTTGTGGGGTCTCGTTTTACTCGTCTCGTCATTTAGAACATGATAGGAAGTGTCCCCGTGCGAATCGGTGAAAATTTTGAAAAAGTACGATATAGCCTCATATAGTCCCATACTGAGGGTATAGGACCGATGTTTGTCCCCCTGGAAAACGTACTTCTATGCATTTGCGGTAGGGT
>JAVTVY010009624.1:0-48430 GCA_036873755.1 Hanleya hanleyi
TTAAGGCATAATAGTGGAGTCTAAGCATTATCTTAATGTAGACTCCGTGACGGAGCGGGGATGTATCATTACGCCAGATTGTTTAATTTTGACTGTCTAGTTACACCTGAAGCGCTATTTTCGGAAGCAGGTGGAAAGAAGACCAGGAGTTCGATTAAAATAATCCACAGTGTGTCCATTAGTACACAATTGAGGTTACTGCATACTGTATTCCATACAGGAGTTATCTCCCCCTGGACTGAGATTTCGGTGGATATTATGGCAGAACGAGGTCCTATCAGAATGATATAAATTTGCCAGTGTAAATTTTCTTTACAAGAGAACCCATTTACAGTCCATAAAGGATGGAATGGATGTACATTATTATGGTTTTACAAATTATTTCTCAAGTTTCTGAAGTATTTCCCATGTTTCTAGGAGAAAATTGAGTGCAAAATTACCAATAATTTGACTTGGTTACATCTCTTATTTGCATTTTGCCGCGTTTCTGCTATCATTGGAAAGCGGAAAAGCAACCACGGCCTTCATATTGCCGACTGGATGACCATTATTAAGAAGAAATAGGTTAATTTTGAGTTTTGTTCTCGAAAATCCTGCTAGAATTGGCAAAATTGATCAAAACAAAGATGGGGTAGGGGGAAAGTTATCGGTCGGATTTCCCAAAATAATATGTATAACTGCCAAGTGTTGTATACCGCCATACTCGCAAACACTCTGAGATTACGATACATGTGAATAATTAATTTCGTAAAAAACATCCTGCCCCTTAAAGTGGCCCTCCACAGTTTCGTAGTAATGGCCCCTCTCTAATTTCATAATACGATAGACTGCCCTTGTTCTGCTACATCATAATTCTTCTTGTCTTCTTAATAGCTTATATCTATAATGCCATCCTATTCAGCATTATCAACGCTGCAAACGAGTACGTACAAATGGAGTGCTGGCTTCGTCTACACGCTGATCGGGATCATGGAGTAAAGTTTGTCCTGCCTCAGTTATGCCCCTTGGGTGTGCCTAAAAATCGGGACTCATTTACGGGAAGAAAATCTGACAAAAAACGGGCAGGTTGACACCCACTTTTGTTTGCCTTTTTAAGTTGAGACCGGACCAGGGAACGTGAGTAAGAAGTTTAATTGAAATCGTTCTTACAGATTTTTCTGGAAATTGAGCCGAATTTGACCATTTTTCGACATTTTTAAGGGGTTTTCTAGGAAAATTGAAGCAAGCATGGAAGAGAATGTTCGAGTTAAATTTTTCTATAACATAGCAGTGTTATATCTTAAAATAATAGTTTCATCATGCTCTTTCAGAAAATATATACATATAAGTGATTTGGGTTGAAGGTTTTGCGACAACTGGTGGCCGAAAAACGGACCCATAGTCTATTCCATGCCGAATAAAAGAATCTCCGGAGTGCACCCTATAGGGAAGTGATATAATACAAAAATATAAAATAAAAAATAGTGGTTATTGGACTACTATCCTTGGGAAATGGTTTCTTTCATACTAGTGCGTTGCTGATAACGTTGATAGGATGCATATAGGGAAATGATATAATACGAAAACATGTTAACTATCAAATAAGAAATAGTGGTTAATGAACTAACAGCGTCAAATCGTCCGAGTTGAGCTTGACATACTGACACACTGGCACCCTTCATTAAAGTAAAAGCTTTGCGAATTGTATCGCTTGTTGAATTGGTATCTGTCTTGATAACGAAGGTGACAGATTCAAGGGAAGTTTCAAGATTCTAACACACACCAACTGGGTTTCATTCTGGTCTTCAAGTATGTGCAACTTAATGATGAGCACTTATGTTGGAAAATTGTTGAATTCTTTCGTTCAATTTTATACCACATTAACTGGAAGTCAAATAATCCATTTTGACGAGTGCCTGTGCGTCTAATGTATGAGACAGGACCGTGATGCGGGTCTATAAAAAAAAAATAAATAATATTCTTTCTGAGACACCATCAGCAGTTTACCTCGATATATCAGTATATCCACACGTAAGTAGTATATATAGGACCGATGGAGTTAACTTTCACCCGGATGTAGAGGTCATTTGTGGAGGATTTGCGGAGGAGAGGTCAAGTGCACTATAGTTCCGGCAGGATCACCAAAAGCTACCTCCAACACAGGAGAGTTCCAATTGTTGGAGGGGATGTATTCAGAATGTATTCATCCGCGGTGATGCGGTCTGGCAGCGGTTTTGGCGGTGATTCGGTCTCGGGGAAAAAGCTTCCGCGGAGAAAAAGTAGTCCCTAGATAAAATGGTCCGATGGGGTCGAGTGAGGTATCAAAGTGAAGCATTCGTGAAGGGCATCTAATGGGCTGGGTGTGGGGTTGAAATATCGGCATTCTGCGCATGCGCGGTGGCCCAAGGGTATGGAAATAGACGTTTTGGGATGTAGGGAGCCACTAATGGTCCAATGGGGTCGAGTGAGGTATCAAAGTGAAGCCTATGTGAGGGGGCATCTGATGGGCTGGGTGTGGGGTTGAACTATCGGCATTCTGCGCATGCGCGGTGGCCCAAGCGTATGAAAATAGACGTTTTGGAGCTAGGGGAGCTACTAATGGTCCAATGGGGTCGAGTGAGGTATCCATGTGAAGCATTCGTGAAGGGGCATCTGATGGGCTGGGTGTGGGGTTGAAATATCGGCATTCTGCGCATGCGCGGTAGGGTATGGAAATAGACGTTTTGGGATGTAGGGAGCCACTAATGGTCCAATGGGGTCGAGTGAGGTATCAAAGTGAAGCCTATGTGAGGGGGCATCTGATGGGCTGGTGTGGGGTTGAACTATCGGCATTCTGCGCATGCGCGGTGGCCCAAGGGTAGCGAAATAGACGTTTTGGAGCTAGGGGAGCCCCTAATGGACCAATGGGGTCGAGTGAGGTATCAAAGTGAAGCATTCGTGAAGGGGCATCTGATGGGTTGGGTGTGCGGTAGGGATATCATTCTGCGCATGCGCAGACGCAATGCGGAGCTCTCGTCCAATCAGAAGCGAGTATTTCAAATCCGTCACAGAGCTCTCAGCCAATCAGAAGCGCGTATTTTGACCCGGTGCATTATGGGCCATATCCAAGATGGCGGCAAGTATGTTCAAGATGGCGGCACATCCGGTGTCGAAAACTGGCCATTTCGTCGGGATGTGGTCACCGAGTGTCGAAAATTGGACCCGATATGGGTCCCGCTACACGTTTTGGAGCTAGGGGAGCCCCCTAATGGGCCGATGGAGTTGTATGAGGTATCAAAGTGAAGTATATTTCAATCATGGGTGGGTGCATGTAAAATTTGTCCTGAAAAAATACGGAACACGGACTTTATTCTAAATTACGGGAAAATGCCTATATGGGGTATGGGGGGTACAGGACCATCCTGGGAAACCTACTTCTCGACATCTGCGGTATAGGTTGTGGAGTCTCGTTTTCTTAGTCTCGTCATTTAGAACATGATAGGAAGTGTTCCGGAGCGAAACGGTGAAATTTTTGGAAAAGTACGATATAACCCCATATAGTCCCATACTGGGGGTATAGGACCGATGTTTGTCCCCCTGGGAAACGTACTTCTATACATTTGCGGTAGGGTTGTGGGGTCTCGTTTTCTTAGTCTCGTCATTTAGAACATGATAGGAAGTGTCCCGGAGCGAATCGGTGAAATTTTTGAAAAAAGTCACCGAGACCCATATAGACCCATATAGTCCCATACTGGGGGTATAGGATCAATGTTTGTCCCCCTGGGAAACCTACTTCTATACATTTGCGGTAGGGTTGTTTGGATTTGTTTTTCACGTCTCGTCATTTAGAACACGATAGGAAGTGTCCCGGAGCAAAACGGTGAAATTTTTGAAAAAGTCACCGAGGCCTGGGTAGGCCCATAGGCCTATACTGCATGGCAATGGGTGTATAGGGCCATACGGGATGGACATGTTGGAGTCTAGGTGAGTCCCTGGTGGTCCAATGGGGTCGAGTGAGGTCTTATTTTGAAGCTCTCGTGGAGGAGCACTTGACTACACTAATGGTTCGTCCGTATTCAATAGTCTGCGCATGCGCAGCTTGGCCCGTAGTATAGAAAGCACACATTTTTGGGTATGTTTGGGTTAGACATGGGCTATTCACGGTTCGAATGGGTCTTGTGAGGCATCCATGTGAAGCCTATGTGAGGACGCCTCTGATGGCGTGGGTGTGGGGTTGAAATATCGTCATTCTGCGCATGCGCAGCCTGGCCGTAGTATGGAAATAGACGTTTTTGGGGTCTAGCCGAGCCCCTCATGGGCCTATTGAGTCGAGTGAGATATCCATGTGAAGCCTAGGTGAGGGGGCTACACTAATTATATATTCTGTATTATACAATCGGATAGCGGTTGTCGTGAATAACAACAAGTTCAGCAATGTTTATATAGTTTATTATCCCCAATGTTACATCATACCCAGGCTGGGGGAGCCGCCCTGGGTATGTTTAGTATGTTCACAGCAAAACAAATTGAAATATCAAACACCATGTTTTATTATTTAACGCACCGTCACATTAGGTACAAGGGTTTACTGAGCTCAATTCAACGATCAGCATGTAGACATAGAGAGTATGTGCGGCATGTTATGGTATTCATCAGTGCGCGGGTGACGCATTCAACCGATGGCGGTGGTCGGTCAGCTTGGTCAGGAAAAACGTGATATTGGTTACCCTCTCTACCACCCATTGTATGTTGGGGCGTTGACGATGTGCCCATCTCAAGGCATCCACGGTGTCCAGTGTCTCCAGCATCGTCTCTAGTGACCTCCGGTTAATGATGGTGAACGGCTGGTCAGACACATAGATATTATTGCCGGGATAATAATACCGTAACTGGCCCGTCTTTTTGTGACGTAAGATGTACCCGAAAGCGACATTCAATTTGAAGGCCGTAGTATGATCTTTGAAGATGGCTTCCACGTAGCTGCGTAGACGGGTGCGGTTGGTCAGTGGAAAATTGTAAATATCTTGAATAGGGCCATGAGGGTGGAAACCGTGCCGTGTCATGCACCAATGGCGCCGATCGATGTCACTCACTGGATGGTTGTCCTGTAAGAGATCGCCCAGAAAATGTTCGATGTTGTCAGGCGTATGACTCGAAACCGTAACGCTGGGGTCCGGCTGGATAACAAGACTCTTCTGAACTGTGGGTATAGGCGGGCTCTCCTTCATCGCATCACCAGTGGCGTTCGTCTCCCCGGGCTTATCTTCACTGGGTCTGACCTTCCGCGGCTCTTCTTCAGTAGGAAGTTGTCGCTCAAACCGTAGAGACGGACCATGAATCAAACGCTGATGCCGTCTTAACTGACTGCGTCGTTTGAAGAGTTGATCACAATCCTCGCATGGACGCTTGCGTCGCCCATGAATTGAACGTTCGTGGCGCAGTAACTGATCCTCCCGATTAAATGACCCTGCGCAGGTTATACAAGTATACCGTGCATCGTTGTGGGTGGAGGCCTCGTGGCGTCGTAAATTATCCAGACGAGTAAACTGCCTCTGACAAGTTGTGCAAGTGAACATCTTGGTGGAATCGCCCAGAAAATGTTCGATGTTGTCAGGCGTATGACTCTGTACCGGGGCATGAATCAACCGCTGGTGTCGCAGCAACTGACTGCGTCGTTTGAAGAGTTGACCACAATCCTCGCATGGACGCTTGGGTGGCCCATGAATTGAACGTTCGTGGCGCAGTAAAGCATCTTCCCGATTAAATGACCGTGCGCAGGCTATACAAGTATACAGTCCATCGTTGTGGGTGGAGGCCTCGTGGCGTCGTAAATTATCTAGACGAGTAAACTGCTTCTGGCAAGTTGTGCAAGTGAACATCTTGGTGGTTGACAGAGCGTCTGATGAAACGGCCAGGCCGCTTCCCTTTTATAGCACGCTAGCTGGTGATCTATTTTTAGCACACTCTACCCCCAGGGGGCTGTTCACAGCATCTGTGACGTCATCAGTACGAGTAGTAGCGAAAGTCAGCATTTTGGGGCAGTGAAGGATGGTATTTGGTGTAGAGATGGACCATCCTTGGTCCGAATGCGTCATGGGAGGTGTCATGTTGTAGCTCTCGGGGTGTAGACCCCAATTTGAGGGATATCCACAGCATCTGTGGCGTCATTGGTGACGTCATCAGTACGAGTAGTAGCGAAAGTGGGCATTTGTTAGCAGTGAAGGATGTTACTTGATGTAGACATGGACCATCCGCGGTGCGAATGCGTCGTGTAAGGTGTCATCTTGTAGCAACGCCCACCAACGCCATTCTTAATGCTTCAACGCCCTGGTGAAATAGCTCAGAAGCTCTGATATTCCATGGAATTGTCACTAATTCTTCGAAATGCAGCGACGCCCGTCAACGCCCGTCCCTACACCTTAACTCTCTAACATAACGCCATGATATAGACCGAAGAGAGAACAACAACAGCAACAACAACAACAAGGATGACACATGAGAGAACAACAACAACAAGAAGTTTTTTCATATAGTTTATTCTCCCCAATGTTACATCATACCCACGCTTGGGGAGCCGCGTCGGGTATATTTACAATTCAAGAAGATTCTTATCCAACCAGAGGCCACCATTTGCATCTGTCATATTCGTTCCTGTCCGTTAGATGTATTCTCGGCTACTCTTGTTCAATCAGAAGTCTCCATTTCAGAAAGTTCCATCTTCGGCCATGTTCGCTCTGAACCGTTTGTTCTAATCGTCATCGGGCAGGCCAGGATACCGTTGAGGAAACATATCCTCAGATAGTTGTTTGCGCATTCTGAGTATCTATCAGTGCATGGGTGAATACTTTCATCCGATGGGGGTGGTGGGTCAGTTTAACCACGACGAACGTAACATTGGTGACCCTCTCCACTATCCACTTGGTGTTGGGACGCTGTTCATAGGCCCATTCCAAGGATCCACAGTGTCCAGTTGGGCCAGCATCGTCTCTAGCGACGCCCGATTGGTGATTGTGAAAGGATGGTCGTACACTGGGCTGATGGCACTGGAATAGAAATAGCACAATTCACGCGTCATCTTATGGCATAAGATGTACCCAAATGCTACATTTAATGTGAAGGACGTAGGTTGGTCATTGAAGATGGCTTCCACGTAGCTGCGTAGACGGGCGAGGTCGGTCAGTCGGAAAATGCACAAGTCCAATATAGGGCGATGACGGTGGAAGCAGTGTCGGATCATGGACCAATGGCGTCGATACATCTCACTCACTGGATGATCTTCGGGTAAGAGATCGCTGGGAACATCCACTGCATCTTCCAGAAAATGTTCGTTGTTGTCAGGCGTATGACTGGAAACAGTAATGCTAGGGACCGGCTGGATATCTAGGCTCTTCTGAGCTGTGGGTATAGGCGGGCTCTCCGTGATCGCATCACCAGTGGCATTCTCCTCACCGGATTCATCTTCAGTGGATCTGTCCCTCCTGGGTGCCTCTTTAGTGAGAAGTTGTCCCTCATACCGTGGTGACGGACCATGAATCAAACGCTCATGCCGTTTTAACTGACTGGGTCGTTTGAAGAGTTGACCACATTCTTCGCATGGACGCTTGGGTGGCCCATTAATTGAACGTTCATGGCGCTGTAAATGATCAGGGCGCTGAAACGACAGTGTAGGCCTACATATCGTACAGCTATACCGGGCGGTTCCATCGTGCTTGGTAGCCTCATGGCGGCGCAAGTCGCGCCGGCGAGTGAATGATTTCGAGCACGTAGTACAAGTGAACATCTTGGTGGTTGACAGAGTGTCTGATGAAACGGCCAGGCCGTTTCCTTTTTATAGCAAGCTAGCTGTTGATATATTTTTAGCACAATCAGTTCAACTTGGACGTCAGCGACAAGAACTCGGATGTAGGCGCGGACGTCAGCGACAAGAACCCGGATGTAGGCGCGGACGTCAAACAGGTGCACGCTTCTGTGGTGCACCATATACCCTAGGATGTTCACGAATGTTCCACCACCCCGGCCTTCTATGAGGCCCAGGTCAGAAGCTCTCATGGCCTGCATGTGAATGGTCAGTCATATTGTGCATATGCATGTGTGCGTCACTGTGTATGCATTGGTGTGTGCGTGTGTGTGTGTACGTGTGTATGTGTGTATGCGTCTGTGTGTATGTATCTGTGTGTATGTGGGTGTATGTGTCTGTGTGTATACGTCTGTGTGCGTGTGTGTGTGTGTGTGTGTGCTTGCGTGTGTACGCGTGTGTGTGTGTGGGATTGCGTGTGTGTGTGTGTGTGTATGTACGCGTGTGCGTGTATGCGTGTATGTGTATGCGTCTGTGTGTGTGTATCTGTGTGTATGTGGGTGTATGTGTGTGAGTGCGTACGTGTATGCATGTGTGTGTATGCGTCTGTGTGTGCTTGCGAGAGTGTGTATGCGTGTGTGTATGCGTGCGTGTGTATGTGTATGTTTGTGTGTGTACGCGAGTGCGTGTATGCGTCTGTGTGTATGTGTGTGCGTGTGTGTATGCGTGTATGTGTGTATGCGTGATGTGGCGGTGATTACGAGCTTGGTAGGATTCTAGATTAACCTGGGAAGGATGGGCAGTTCCATTTGGACCAATCAGCGGTCGAGAAAAAGAACCAATCAGCGGTCGAACAATCAGCCAATCGATAAGCACCGGATTTTTCCATATCTCGGGGACTTGGGGTCCCTACGGTAGTCTTTCGACGCGGTCCGCAGATCAGCCGCCATTAGCCGCCATTGTGGGGGAAAAACCCCAGACAAACACAAACAAGTCTGGACATGTCCAAAGGTCACGCCTCATTCACCCAAACCGGAAGTGACGTCATATGCAAATTTCTGAGGTCAAAGGTCAAGTGGAAACCTTTACACCGCGCGCGCCGGGGTCAAAGGTCAGTTCCGGTCACGTGAACGGAAGCGGAAGTGACCTCACAGTTGGTCAAAGGTCAATAAGGCCAGTGTCCCGTTAAATCGAGCCTTATTGACCTTTGACTTCAGAAATTTGCATATGACGTCACTTCCGGTTTGGGTGAATGAGGCGTGACCTTTGGACATGTCCAGACTTGTTTGTGTTTGTTTGGGGGTTTTCCCCACAATGGCGGCTAATGGCGGCTGATTTGCGGACCGCGTCGAAAGACTACCGTAGGGACCCCAAAGTCCCCGAGATATGGAAAAATCCGGTGCTTATCGATTGGCTGATTGTTCGACCGCTGATTGGTTCTTTTTCTCGACCGCTGATTGGTCCAAATGGAACTGCCCATCCTTCCCAGGTTAATCTAGAATCCTACCAAGCTCGTAATCACCGCCACATCACGCATACACACATACACGCATACACACACGCACACACATACACACAGACGCATACACGCACTCGCGTACACACACAAACATACACATACACACGCAGACGCATACACACACATGTATACACACACACACTCACACACATACATACACACACATACAGGCACACACACACACACACATACACATACACGCATACCCGCACACGCGTACACACACAAGCATACACATACACACGCACGCATACACACACGCATACACACTCTCGCAAGCACACAGACGCATACACAGACATGCATACACACACGCACTCACGCACATACACCCACATACACACAGATACATACACACAGACGCATACACATCCACGCATACACGCACACGCGTACATACACACACACACACACACACGCAAGCCCACACACACACGCGTACACACGCAAGCACACACACACACACACACGCACACAGACGTATACACACAGACACATACACCCACATACACACAGATACATACACACAGACGCATACACACATACACACGTACACACACACACGCACACACAGATGCATACACAGTGACGCTCACATGCATACGCACAATATGACTGACCATTCACATGCAGGCCATGAGAGCTTCTGACCTGGGCCTGATAGAAGGCCGGGATGGTGGAACATTCGTGAACATCCTAGAGTACATGGTGCACCACAGAAGCGTGCACCTGTTTGACGTCCGCGCCTACATCCGGGTTCTTGTCGCTGACGTCCGCGCCGACATCCGAGTTCTTGTCGCTGACGTCCAAGTTGAACTGATTGTGCTAAAAATAGATCAACAGCTAGCTTGCTATAAAAAGGAAATGGCCTGGCCGTTTCATCAGACACTCTGTCAACCACCAAGATGTTCACAAGTATTACGTGCTCGAAATCATTCACTCGCCGACACGACTTCCGCCGCCATGAGGCTACCAAGCACGATGGAACCGCCCGGTATAGCTGTACGATAAGTAGGCCTACACTGTCGTTTCAGCGCCCTGATCATTTACAGCGCCATGAACGTTCAATTCATGGGCCACCCAAGCGTCCATGCGAAGAATGTGGTCAACTCTTCAAACGACCCAGTCAGTTAAAACGGCATGAGCGTTTGATTCATGGTCCGTCACCACGGTATGAGGGACAACTTCTCACTAAAGAGGCACCCAGGAGGGACAGATCCACTGAAGATGACCCCGGGGAGGAGAATGCCACTGGTGATGCGATCACGGAGAGCCCGCCTATACCCACAGCTCAGAAGAGCCTAGATATCCAGCCGGTCCCTAGCATTACTGTTTCCAGTCATACGCCTGACAACAACGAACATTTTCTGGAAGATGCGGTGGATGTTCCCAGCGATCTCTTACCCGAAGATCATCCAGTGAGTGAGATGTATCGACGCCATTGGTCCATGATCCGACACTGCTTCCACCGTCATCGCCCTATATTGGACTTGTACAATTTCCGACTGACCGACCTCGCCCGTCTACGCAGCTACGTGGAAGCCATCTTCAATGACCAACCTACGTCCTTCACATTAAATGTAGCATTTGGGTACATCTTATGCCATAAGATGACGCGTGAATTGTGCTATTTCTATTCCAGTGCCATCAACCCAGTGTACGACCATCCTTTCACAATCACCAATCGGGCGTCGCTAGAGACGATGCTGGCCCAACTGGACACTGTGGATCCCTTTGGAATGGGCCTATGAACAGCGTCCCAACACCAAGTGGATAGTGGAGAGGGTCACCAATGTTACGTTCTTCGTGGTTAAACTGACCCACCACCCCCATCGGCTGAAAGTATTCACCCATGCACTGATAGATACTCAGAATGCGCAAACAACTATCTGAGGATATGTTTCCTCAACGGTATCCTGGCCTGCCCGATGACGATTAGAACAAACGGTTCAGAGCGAACATGGCCGAAGATGGAACTTTCTGAAATGGCGACTTCTGATTGGACAAGAGTAGCCGAGAATACATCTAACGGACAGGAACGAATATGACAGATGCAAATGGTGGCCTCTGATTGGATAAGAATCTTCTTGAATTGTAAATATACCCGACGCGGCTCCCCCAGCGTGGGTATGATGTAACATTGGGGAGAATAAACTATATGAAAAAACTTCTTCTTGTTGCTGTTCTCTCATGTGTCATCCTTGTTGTTGTTGCTGCTGTTGTTGTTCTCTCTTCGGTCTATATCATGGCGTTATGTTAGAGTGTTAAGATGTAGCGACGGGCGTTGACGGGCGTCACTGCATTTCGAAGAATTAGTGACAATTCCATGGAATATCAGAGCTTCTGAGCTATTTCACCAGGGCGTTGAAGCATTAAGAATGGCGTTGGTGGGCGTTGCTACAAGATGACACCTCACACGACGCAT
Source organism: Hanleya hanleyi (assembly GCA_036873755.1). NCBI lineage: Eukaryota > Metazoa > Mollusca > Polyplacophora > Lepidopleurida > Hanleyidae > Hanleya > Hanleya hanleyi. The sequence continues at coordinate 11,698 of JAVTVY010009624.1, forward strand.
TCGCACCGCGGATGGTCCATGTCTACACCAAGTAACATCCTTCACTGCTAACAAATGCCCACTTTCGCTACTACTCGTACTGATGACGTCACCAATGACGTCACAGATGCTGTGGATATCCCTCAAATTGGGTCTACACCCCGAGAGCTACAACATGACACCTCCCATGACGCATTCGGACAAAGGATGGTCCATCTCTACACCAAATACCATCCTTCACTGCCCCAAATTGCTCACTTTCGCTACTACTCGTACTGATGACGTCACAGATGCTGTGAACAGCCCCCTGGGGATAGAGTGTGCTAAAAATAGATCACCAGCTAGCGTGCTATAAAAGGGAAGCGGCCTGGCCGTTTCATCAGACACTCTGTCAACCACCAAGATGTTCACTTGCACAACTTGCCAGAAGAAGTTTACTCGTCTAGATAATTTACGACGCCACGAGACCTCCACCCACAAAGATGGACTGTATACTTGTATAACCTGCGCACGGTCATTTAATCGGGAAGATGCTTTACTGCGCCACGAACGTTCAATTCATGGGCCACCCAAGCGTCCATGCGAGGATTGTGATCAACTCTTCAAACGACGCAGTCAGTTGCTGCGACACCAACGGTTGATTCATGCCCCGGTACAGAGTCATACGCCTGACAACATCGAACATTTTCTGGGCGATTCCACCAAGATGTTCACTTGCACAACTTGTCAGAGGCAGTTTACTCGTCTAGATAATTTACGACGCCACGAGGCCTCCACCCACAACGATGGACTGTATACTTGTATAACCTGCGCAGGGTCATTTAATCGGGAGGATCAGTTACTGCGCCACGAACGTTCAATTCATGGGCCACGCAAGCGTCCATGCGAGGATTGTGGTCAACGCTTCATACGACGCCGTCAGTTAAGACGGCATCAGCGTTTGGTTCATGGTCCGTCTCTACGGTTTGAGCGACAACTTCCTACTGAAGAGGAGCCGCGGAAGGTCAGACCCAGTGAAGATAAGCCCGGGGAGACGAACGCCAATGGTGATGCGATGAAGGAAAGCCCGCCTATACCCACAGTTCAGAAGAGCCTTGTTATCCAGCCGGACCCCAGCGTTACGGTTTCGAGTCATACGCCTGACAACATCGAACATTTTCTGGGCGATCTCTTACAGGACAGCCATCCAGTGAGTGACATCGATCGGCGCCATTGGTCCATGACACGGCACTGTTTCCACCCTCATGACCCTATTCAAGATATTTACAATTTCCCACTGACCAACCTCACCTGTCTACGCAGCTACGTGGAAGCCATCTTCAAAGATCAAACTACGGCCTTCAAATTGAATGTCGCTTTCGGGTACATCTTACGTCACAAAAAGACGGGCCAGTTACGGTATTCTTATCCCGGCAATAATATCTATGTGTCTGACCAGCCGTTCACCATCATTAACCGAGGTCACTAGAGACGATGCTGGAGATACTGGACACCGTGGAACCCTTGAGATGGCCACATCGTCAACGCCCCAACATACAATGGGTGGTAGAGAGGGTAACCAATATCACGTTTTTCCTGACCAAGCTGACCGACCACCGCCATCGGTTGAATGCGTCACCTGCGCACTGATGAATACCATAACATGCCGCACATACTCTTCAAGGTTCGGAACATGCTGGATCGTTGACTTGAGCTCAGTAAACACTTGTACATAATGTGACGGTGCGTTAAATAATAAACATGGTGCTTTTGATATTTCCACTGTTTTGCTGTGAACATACTAAACATGTACGCCCAGGGCGGCTCCCAGCTCAAGTATGATGTAACATTGGGGATAATAAACTGTAGCAAAACCTTGCTGAACTTGTTGCGGTTCATGACAACCGCTTTCCGCTATACTTTGGATGAAATATATGCTGTAGTAGCTCCCCTTGTCTGCGCATGCGCAGAATGGTGACAACGGCCGAGCCAATGAAGTCCAGTCCCTTCACATAAGTTCTCACTTTGATACCTCACTCGACCCTTCATTTGACCATTATTGGCTTCGCTAGCTCCAAAACGTCTATTTCCATACTTGGGCCACCGCGCATGCGCAGAATGCCACTAGTTCAACCCCACACCCACTCCTTCAGATGCCCCTTCACGAATGCTTCACATGGATACCTCATACAACTCCATTGGACCATTATTGGCTCCTCTAGCTCCAAAACGTCTATGTCCATACCCTTGGGCCACCGCGCATGCGCAGAATGCCACTATTTCAACCCCACACCCACTCCTTCAGATGCCCCTTCACGAATGCTTCACATGGATACCTCATACGACTCCATCGGCCCATTAGGGAATCCCCTAGCTCCAAAACGTCTATTTCCATACCCTTGGGCCACCGCGCATGCGCAAAATGCCACTAGTTCAACCTCACACCCAGCCCATCAGATGCCCCTTCACGAATGCTTCACAAGGATACCTCATACGACTTCATCGGCCCATTATTGGCTCCTCTAGCTCCAAAATGTCTATGTCCATACCCTTGGGCCACCGCGCATGCGCAGAATGCCACTAGTTCAACCCCACACCCAACCCATCAGATGCCCCTTCACGAATGCTTCACTTTGATACCTCACTCGACCCCATTGGTCCATTAGGGGCTCCCCTAGCTCCAAAACGCCTATGTCCATACCCTTGGGCCACCGCGCATGCGCAGAATGCCACTAGTTCAACCCCACACCAAGCCCATCAGATGCCCCTTCACGAATGCTTCACATGGATACCTCATACAACTCCATTGGACCATTATTGGCTCCTCTAGCTCCAAAATGTCTATGTCCATACCCTTGGGCCACCGCGCATGCGCAGAATGCCACTATTTCAACCCCACACCCACTCCTTCAGATGTCCCTTCACGAATGCTTCACATGGATACCTCATACGACTCCATCGGCCCATTAGGGACTCCCCTAGCTCCAAAACGTCTATTTCCATACCCTTGGGCCACCGCGCATGCGCAGAATGCCACTAGTTCAACCCCACACCCAGCCCATCAGATGCCCCTTCACGAATGCTTCACATGGATACCTCATACGACTCCATCGGCCCATTATTGGCTCCTCTAGCTCCAAAATGTCTATGTCCATACCCTTGGGCCACCGCGCATGCGCAGAATGCCACTAGTTCAACCCCACACCCAGCCCATCAGATGCCCCTTCACGATTGCTTCACATGGATACCTTATACAACTCCATTGGACCATTATTGGCTCATCTAGCTCCAAAACGTCTATGTCCATACCCTTGGGCCACCGCGCATGCGCAGAATGCCACTATTTCAACCCCACACCCACCCCATCAGATGCCCCTTCACCTAAGCTTCACATGGATACCTCACTCGACCCCATTGGACCATTAGTAACTCCCCTAGCTCCAACACGGCTATTTTCATACCGCCGGGCCCACCGCGCATGCGCAGAATGCCACTAGTTCAACCCCGCACCCAGTCCATCAGATGCCCCTTCACGGATGCTTCACATGGATACCTCATACAACTCCATTGGACCATTATTGGCTCCTCTAGCTCCAAAATGTCTGTGTCCATACCCTTGGGCCATCGCGTATGCGCAAAATGCCACTAGTTCAACCCCACTCCTTCAGATGCCCCTTCACGAATGCTTCACATGGATACCTCATACGACTCCATTGGACCATTATTGGCTCCTCTAGCTCCAAAATGTCTATGTCCATACCCTTGGGCCACCGCGCATGCGCAGAATGCCACTAGTTCAACCCCACACCCAGCCAATCAGATGCCCCTTCACGAATGCTTCACATGGATGCCTCATACAACTCCATTGGACCATTATTGGCTCCTCTAGCTCCAAAACGTCTATGTCCATACCCTTGGGCCACCGCGCATGCGCAGAATGCCACTATTTCAACCCCACACCCACTCCTTCAGATGCCCCTTCACGAATGTTTCACATGGATACCTCATACGACTCCATCGGCCCATTAGGGACTCCCCTAGCTCCAAAACGTCTATGTCCATACCCTTGGGCCACCGCGCATGCGCAGAATGCCACTAGTTCAACCCCACACCCAGCCCATCAGATGCCCCTTCACGAATGCTTCACATGGATACCTCATACAACTCCATTGGACCATTATTGGCTCCTCTAGCTCCAAAATGTCTATGTCCATACCCTTGGGCCACCGCGCATGCGCAGAATGCCACTATTTCAACCCCACACCCACCCCATCAGATGCCCCTTCACCTAAGCTTCACATTGATACCTCACTCGACCCCATTGGACCATTAGTAACTCCCCTAGCTCCAACACGGCTATTTTCATACCCTTAGGCTACACTAGTTGTCTCCCTTGCGTCAATGTGTGCAGATGGCGCTACGGTCGACGCCGTGAAATGGAAAGAAGGGCATCCCCACACCATCCTGGAGCCGCCATTTTGTTTGTTGTTTTCTTGCGGAGATACACGGGACAATAAACACTCGACCCTAGGGTGGTACAGATGCTAGACTGATCCTATTAACATGGTACAACACCTATAGATTATGTTTATTACTATTATATGGCTTAGAGGTTTTTTTGAGGGTAATATTATTAACATGGTACAACACCTATAGATTATGTTTATTACTATTATATGGCTTAGAGGTTTTTTTAGGGTAATGTCAGGGTTTTTTCTCCCCGTGACCTCCCCACCGCCTCGTTTGCTCCCTTGCGCCGCCATCTTAAACCCACCATCCATCCCACCACCCACCCACAGCCGCCATCTTAAACCCACCATCCATCCCACCACCCACCCACAGCCGCCATCTTAAACCCACCATCCATCCCACCACCCACCCACCGCCACGCATGCGCACACCGCCCCAATACCGCCACATTTTTTTCGCTGTGACGTCACAAAAGGTTCTGCGCATGCGCAGTGAAGCGCTGTTGACTCGAAATGCTCGCTCTATACTACTTCCGTGGGAAGGATATAGAGGAGGGAAAAATAGATTTGCCTGGTGTCAAAGAAACCCCTTTAAGCAAGCTAGTTTAAACTATTTTCTAATATCGCCATGCAGAATTCGCCTTTATTCAAGACTTGGAAATTGTTCTAAAGAGTAAGTCGGATCACTCGCTAATAACAATCACATGTAAATTTTCACATTTTACGCGATTAAAGGGGACTTGGAAATTTAATAAGTATCTTCTTAAAGACTCCTGTTATATCAATAAAATAAAAGATTGTATAAATGACATAGTATATAGATATGAATTTCACGATTCCGAACAAATGGAAACTGAAGATAATATACAATTCACAATTCACAATAAATGATCAATTACTTTTCGAAACACTTCTTTTCGAGATTAGAGGGCAAACCATCAAATATACAACTGAAAGGAAAGAAATGCAAATAAATGCGAAAAAGACCTGGAAGACAAAATCCGTGAATTAGAATCTGCCATGAATAATTCAGATGATTTAGTTATGATAGATTCATATAGAAATGAGCTCGAAGAATTAAGAAATAAAAAAGTGGTAGGTGTTATGGTACGGTCTAGAGCCACCTTGGTAGAACATGGAGAAAAGCCATCAAAATTCTTTTGTGCACTTGAGAAAAGAAATTACATAAATAAAACTATCCCGAGAATACAAAAAGGTGAATCCACTTTAATAACGAACCAGAAGGATATAGTTAAAGAAATAGGGAATTACTATCAAAACTTACATAAAAGTAATGATCACCTTCTGGAAGACGAAGATTTAGATACTGTATACCTTTAGCAAAATTCAGTAAATTAACTCCAACGATGTCTACTTCACTTGAGGGTCCAATTACTCCATCAGAAGCCCTAATGCTTTAAAAAATATGAAAAATGAAAAGAACACAGAGATGGACGGCTTCACCACAGAATTCTTTAAAAAAAATTGGCACGACATTGCAAAATATTTGATAAAATCTTTGAATTGTGTTTTTGAACACGGAAAAATGTCAAGCAGTCACAGACAAGGGCTGATAACCTGCATTCCAAAAGGTTATAAACCCAGACAGTTTCTAAAAAATTGGCGGCAGATAGCTCTTTTAAATGTACCATTTTAGATTGGATCGGCATGTATTGCAAATATAATTATATAATTAAAACAGTTTTACATGATATTATTCACGATGATCAGAAAGCTTTTATTAAAGGTAGATATATTGAGAAAATATATTACTGATTCAAGATTTAATGAATCATACCGAAATTAAAAACATTCCAGGGTGTCTTTTATTACAGGATTTTGAAAAAGCGTTCCCTGTACAGACCGTTTGGTCTTTGATATATGTTGGCAATTGTGGGAAGTTAATGCTGGGTAGACATCGGGCTTTACAGACTAGTCTTTTGTGTTAATTGCCGTCATTCACATCTGACGACGATACAGCTCACCAATCTCCAATGTACGAGTTGTCACAGCGAAACAGCTCACCAAATACCAGTATACGAGTTTCCATCATAGTTCTCTAGATTTGTATCTAATACCGCTTAAGCCGGTGCTAGGGGCCGTGTGGTCATATCATTCAAGTTGCCACATGAACAGGTACAATAAAAGCGTACCTGAGATACAACCCATACCTCGAATCGATCGATTCTTGGTACGTGCTTTAGAATAGGTTTACCAGAAGACTATTCTGTGAAGTCATATGACGCAGTCAGTATGTCGGCACCTCTTCCCACTTCCCTTATATGTGTTGTAATTCGACACCGTTTCGTGGAACTTTGTACAGAAAGTATTAAAGCTGTTTAATTTCGGTTTCGAAATTTCCAAGCGGGTTCAAACATTTTATAATGATATATTGATTGGGATAGAACAAGCCCTTTGGGGTTTTATTCCCGCCAATTTTATTGCATGTTATATAACTCTATTGATTTGTATATAACTACCTTTCAGTAATTCAGCAACATGTCACTACCTATGTATTCTTTGATCGTTGGTGAATAAAATTCAATTCAATTCAAAAATATATCGTCAACTGTAATACAAAGTGGGTTTTTATCAAATAGATTTATTATTGAGAGCTGCAGACAAGGTGATTCATTATGCCCATATATCGTTGTTGTTTGTGCAGAAGTGTTAGCCTTACTTATCCGTAATAACTCTGTAATGAAAGGAATCCGGGTAAAGGATCACGAATATAGAATTAATCAGTTCGCTGATGATACTTCCTTAATTTTGGACGGGAGTGAGGAATCCCTGCGGGCAGCATTGGGAACTATTTTACTTTTTGGAAAACTATCCGGCTTAAAGATAAATTTTAACAGAAGTATCTTACAGTGGATAGGGTCGAAAAAGGGTTCGAGAGATAAAATATGCTAAAAATATAAGTTGAAGTGGTGTGAGGAAGAATTTAAATTATTGGGCATATTTTTTATCCAAGACAGAAAAGAAAACGGTATTGAGAAATTACAAATATAAATTTAAGGATATTCAAAAACTACTAAATTGATGGAAAAAAACCGTTCACTTACTGTTATGGGTCGAATAACTGTAGTTAAGGCACTTGCTTTACCGAAATTAAATATGCTTTTTTCTTGTCTTCCTAATCCCCCTTCATATTTGATTGATAAATTCAGAAAACTTTTTCAACTTTATATGGGACGACAAACGACAAACCTGATAAAATAAAACGTGTTCAGGCAATACAAAGATATGTAGATGGCGGGCAAAGAATGATAGATCTAGAATCATTTTTACTATCAATGAAAGTAACTTGGATTAGAAGGCTTTTCAGCACTTCTACAAATTGGCAAGAATTATTTATGTCCAATTATAATTAATTACCGGTACCCTTTTTCTTAGTGGAATTCGGTTCCGATATGCTCGAAAATATAATCGTTCGTGATATTCATAGCCCTTTTTGGAACGATGTGTTTACAGCATCTTGTAAATGTTTGAAAATTAAGAATATAGAAGATAAGAGAAGTCAGTGCTTGTGGTGTAACAATGAGATAAAAACTGGAGGAAAAGCTGTTTTCTACAAATACTGGTTTACCTCTGGTGTTTTTGAGAACGACCTAATAGATCACAGAGGTGGATTTCTCTGCTTAGATGCTTTTGTTGAAATATATCAAATTCAAACAAATTTTCTACAATATCACGGTATTATACAAGCTGTTAATCTTTATCTGTTAGCAGGTTCCGATCACAGATCTATGACTGAAAGATGTATTTATCCATGTTTTCTCATGCAACCAGATCAACATTCTTCTGAAAAATTCAAAAGGATGTCGAGACTTCTATGATATATTTGTGATGTCAAAATACAAAACGCCCCTAGTAGAGGAGAAATGGCAAATAGTCATAAACAAAAATATCATATGGCAAAACACACATCAATCTTCCTTTTTAGCAACTCTCGATACTCCTTTAAGATGGCTTCAATATAGAATAGTACATCGATTTATAGCAGAAAATAAGTTATTGTACATTCTAAAAATTGTAGATACAAATTTATGTGACCTTTGCCAGTTGGAAGAGGAAGATGTACTTCATCTATTTTGGGGGTGTACTGTTATTCAGTCTCTTTGGACAGAAGTAACGGCATGGATAAATACATCTAACCTTTTCCCATGTCTGTCGGATAAAATTGTTTTGTTGTGTTTAGATTCTAAAGAGCCACATTTTAATACTATTATATTATTAGTCATTAAATGGTATATATATATATATATATATATCAATCCAAGCGAAAAACTGTGAAACCCTGTATCCAAGGTGTTAAGAAACATGTCAAATACGTATATGATACAGAAAAAGCTATTTATTATAATAATTGCCAGTACGCAAAATTTCATATACGTTGGAAATATTTTGATAGATTGTTGACTAGTTAACATAGTTCATAATATTTGGAGATTGTGTTTTCAGCAAAGAAAATGGTATAAACAAGTAAAATGAGGTAATTTATGCGAAGAAAATGTTTATTTGGTACACTGTCTTTGATATATATACATTTTTTTATGTTAAATATTTGTAAATATCGTTCTAAATCATTTTTCTTGCGATGTATTTGAGTATGTGATATTTGTTGTATTGTACTTCTATCCAAGAGCTCGTCATTAAACTATTATTTATTTAACAAAAAATGTCTTCTATTAAGTCCTATGCTATTTTGCGTAGTCATGAAATTTGGACACAATTTCGTACTAAATAAGCGTGCCTCAGTTGTTCCAAGTTTGCCTCCGTCTCAAAGTTATTCATGTTCTTATTTGAAGGTGTAGCTACTGTATCAGCCTTGAAACGGGCAATTTCGCAACCTGCAATAGATCTGAAACTTTGTTTCACTGAGGATCTTCTGTCTAAATTTGAGACTGCTTTGTGGAATATCTTTATAAAAATAATTTTGAAATTTTTGGTGCGTTAGATCTCAATATTGGCCACTTAAATTGTCAAAAGCTCTTTGTTGAATAACAAACACGATGCCTATAGTGCCAGCAGTTAGTGTCCACATTTTTGTTTCTCAGTGAAAAATATTACCCAGAAAAGGACAAATCTATCAACAGATCAATATACCTGGTAATGAAAATCCTTTCATGAACTGGATATTTTCAGAATGTGAGGATCTCACAAATACTTGAATTCTAGACGATTTGTCTCACACAAGTTTGAACAAAATAGGCACTGCGCGAATTTTACAAACGAGTTGAGAAAAATCGTGTAGAATTAACGAGCAGGAGAACTTTTTTTCTCATATTAATTATACTTGGGAACTATCCGGATTGCAATTCCCTATTTACCAGCCATCAATGAGGCAAACCGTCAACTGGTATACTTCGTGTAAAATACAGTGACAGGTTCGAAGAATGTCGAAGTTAAAATGTTTCAACTGAGATAGAAATTATTTCAACTCGAGTTAAAACGTTTCAATTGGGATAAAAATTATTTCAACTCGAGTTAAAACATTTGATTCATACTCCACGTAAGGATTACGAGACAATGCATACAATAGCCAAGTCTGGGGACAACAATATATCTAGACTTGAGCCTTTTCAGCTGCACAAAGACTCAGACAATAGCCTCCTACACGAAGTATCAACCAAACATTTCAATTGAGGTAGAAATTAACAAAATATAAATAAACTGGTAAAATCAAATTCATGTCCCCTATGAGCCACCGTAGCTACATGCACTGACAGAAAAGGGTGATGTTTACTGGTTCTATTATTTCAATTGTAGTTAGGTTTATCGCGGGGCAAACATTTTGCGCGGTGACCTACCCTTATCTCTTTACTGTGAATACTCACATGGAGTTGATCAATAGGAAAACTTGAAAAAATTCAGTAGTTTTCGTTTTAAATTTTTCTCAACATGCTCGCCAATCTCAACAAGGTCCTCAATTTGGCGATGAATTAGGAAAAAATGAGTTTCCTTCACAGCAATGCTAGTTACGCGGGCATTTAAGCAAACTTGATTTTTAACTCACGGTACTCCATCAAAATTCAATTACGCCCAATTTTGGGGACAAAATTCAATCGACTGTTCTTTTATATTTGATCACTCTGTTAAATCATTGAAATAACAAAGAAATAATGGATTTCTGCATGATTTTGGACCTTTTTGTCAACTTCTTCCTGTGATTGAATTATTAGAGGGATTACCGCACATACCGGTGAAGTGCAAGAGAACAAAATAAAGTTTTCTTTCATGGGTGAATTACAAGCGTCTGGTCCGTCATTCATAATTCAGCCGTCGTCCATTAGAGAATATCCGCGTCCATAATCCAAAGACCTATTCTATATTCCATATAACAGTATTAGCACCAAATTCAAAAAGACAATCATAGTATGCATAAACATAGGCTTGTTTCCTGCAAGAGAGAAGCGGTAAACAGTTTTCAATGATGCCGGCAAGACATCATGATGTTCCAAAAATATCAAATCCGTATCGCTGATCAGTATTCTTAATCCATAATATTCGTTGTAAAGTCGTCATCTAAAGAATGATGTATCTGTCACGCTTTGGTTGTGACTGTTCATATGAGTATCATGAGGATCTTGACGTACATGGATTCATACGGCCCCTAGCCCCGGGTTAAGCGGAATTAGATACAAGTTACGAAACGTAACGCCATAGATCTTGCACGCTACGCTCGTATTTTGCTATCAGCATGCGATATGTATCGCCAAATTTGAGAAATTCTGAGTGGAGGCGCTTGGTGGTGTAGCCCTGTTTTATAAGTTTCTGCAACAATGTTTTGTGACGTTGATTAAATTCGTCACATTTAACACAGGATCTAGCAAATGCTACTAAGCGAGATATGTATACGCCATATGCAGGTCCCACTGGAATATTACTGTCCAGAAAGGGATAGTTTACGATGTCGAAATTCTAATCATCTCTTTTGTCATAAAGTCGACGAGAGAGAATGCCCGCTTCATTTTTGTAGAGATATAGATCTAAATATGATGTGCCTGTAGGGCTATCTGTAGTTTCCTTCAAATCCAGTGAAGGTGGATATATATCCTTCACTGCGTCATTTATATAGCGATTATCCACAGCGAGAAGATCGTCTATATAGCGTTTGGTGAATGAGAAGGAACGGGCTTTGAATGGATCTGTTTTTGAAAGCGCCTGCATACAGTCATATTCACAAGAGAACAGATATAGGTCAGCCAATAGGGGTACACAATTAGTACCCAAATTTCACATAGATATTTTTAATGAGAAATTCAAGCAACTCTATAAACAAAGAAACATCCCATGAATGATATCTCTTGTATGTAGTCGAGCTAAAGAATGCTTTATGGTTTCCGACATTAATATATCTACGATCAGTTTTCTTGAACACAGATACTATTAATGAACTTAGACGGTCAATAAGGTCCTGATGAGGGAAATAGTGGCGCAATACCCTTCCCAAAATGCTTTTACCTCCTCGTTAACAGGGTTGAAAGAAGCTTGGTGGTGCAGCTTCTAGAACCAGCTATGAATCTGGCTTTGTATGGTGATTTATGCATTTTGGGAGTCCAGTATACTTTTGGTATATCGTTCTGTTCCATAATCCAGCAACGAAGCAAAATAATTTCCAGGTTGGGAGTACATAATTGGCTATAGATACAAATTTTGTTCGATGGCTGTTGACAATGAAAAGTGGGTGCTGATCTCAACTGAGTGCGCAAGGTCCACTAGATCCAACGGTATTGTATGCGGGCCCAATGACAAACTGTCAGGCCACCGTGAACACACTCGTCCACTGATCTGGGCCAACAAAGGAGTTCGATTCAACCTGTCACCTTGAGGTTGGAAAGGAAGACCTGTAATGACAACCAAAGCAAATAAATACAACATGGCAGTGTGACTAACGTCACAGTTACAAGCGTCTAGTCCGTCATTCATAATCCAGCCGTCGTCCATTAGAGAATATCCGCGTCCATAATCCAAAGACCAGGACCTACGAAGTAGGGTTTGATATGATTTAAGTGTGTACTCGAGAGATGACTTGGGAGCCCTATGTGCTACCGTGAGAGAATTTATAAAGCCGTCTCTAATTGACAGTGGGTACTATTAACTTTTCAGATTTCACCGCTGGTGAGTCATTAGCGTAGCAACTATTATCGACCTCAGTGCCTATTACCATTGACACTTATCAGCCCAGCAGTACAGCACGAAATCACCCATCCAAGTCCTGACCGGGATCAAAGTCGCTTAACTTCGGTGATTTTACGAGAACCAGTGTGTCCAACGTGATATGCCGTATCAGGGAACCTTCAAAAGTCACAGTGAAACATACAGCCAAGGTTTCGCGATGAGCGTGACAGTGCCCTCACTGAGCCATCAATAAATAATAAAAAAATAATAATTATAAATCAGATTTTCATCAGAATTCGGTCAGCTCAGAACTTGCTCGTAATAATGCCCTAATGCACGTTCATGCCAAAAATCAAAGTTCTTATGTCTACGGTTCTCCTTATTTTGCCGACGAAAGGATTCGGATGGACTGACTGACTGACTGACGGACTGACTCACTCATTACCGGACAATTTGCAAATGGTAGCCTACTTCGTAGGAAATTTTTCGAAAAAAGCCCTACGTAATTCACGAACAGGCCTGGTCACGGTTACAGTCTGGTCACAACTGGTTCCTTCGTAGTCAGATCCAGCGTCTATTTTCCTACCCCTGGTCTTCAACCACTTCCAGCCGTATAGAATTCACGTCTCCGTCGTGTCTAGGTACACAACCTGGCCCCTGCGTAGTTAATTGGAGAGATATGAAAGAGGTGGGGAAAATTGACGACCAACACAATAAACCTACTACACATGAGCAGTGTGACAAACGTCACAGGACCTACGAAGTATAGGGTAAGCATTAGGACTCCGACACGAACTGAACTCTTGGAAATCCCCACCCCCAGTTGAAATCCTGCCTATAATATTAAGATGGGCATTGCCTAAGTCAGAATCACCAGTGATTTTCATCAAAAATCACCACAAATTTTCATCAAAAGTAGGTCAGCTCAGAACTTGTTGGTAACAGTCTCCTAATGCGCCTTCATTCCAAAAATAAATAACGATCGCCGATTTAATTTTACAATTTTTTAACTAAAGGAAACAGATTGAATAATAAAAAGTTCAGTAGATTCCAGGCTTTACGTGTGAAAATACATTTACATCTCTTTAATAGTTTTCAGTGCCCTTGTCCAGGACCAAAACAACTATTTGAATCGCATTATTTTCCCAACAATACAACAAATTCTTATATATAGTCCTATAGTAGAAAGGTAGCATTTATGTAGTTTACGGTAATTCAACTCAAGACCAACACCGTCTCGGCACAAGATAATAATGATTCTATGTCATTCTCCTGAGCATGACCGGTACAAAGACGAATAAATAGCATCTCTACATCACGTTGTTATCTAGATATATGACACATTTTGGGTATCGGCAATCTGATGAATGTAGAATTTGAGGATTGTACTTAGCATCTTAAATACAGCCTCTTAATACTGTAAAACATATCTGTTTAATTTCGTTTCCCATAATGTAGCAGTTACTAGTAATCAAAACATGTGTGTATAAGCAAAAGTGTGTGTCTCAAGTTAACGGCAGCTGTACAAATGTCCCCAAATGGAACGGTAATAAATTAATAAAGACGTCAACATAGAATCTGCACTGTCGATGGTTTAATGTAATACCGGTACCATCTGTTGTGATATTTTTTTAACTCCCAGACAGATCTGTTTATTTTTGTCTCCCCTGCTCTGACCTCTAAGAACATTAAGTTAATTATTACACCATGGCAGAATTAACTGCATTCTTGAATCCCAAACCTATCAGACTGTTAGTTCTGATCTGTTTATAGGCCTATTGGGGGTGACCCAGCTACACTGCTGTGACCTCTAGCTCTCAAAACAATTACGGATGGCATATCCCACCACGTTTTGTACTGTGTTATATATACAGTGAAGCATACAGCCAAGCGTTCTCAATGGGCATGACAGTACACTCGCTGAGCCATCAATAAATAATAAAAAATAATTATAAATCAAATTTTCATCAGAATTCGGTCAGCTCAGAGCTTGCTAGTAACAATGCCCTAATGCACGTTCATGCCAAAAATCAAGGTTCTAATGTCAACGGTTCTCCTTATTTTGCCGACGAAAGGATTCGGATGGACTGACTGACTGACTCACTCATTACCGGACAAGTCGCGATCTGTAGCCTACTTCGTAGGAATATTTGTCGGGTGACATGTACAGACAGCGGGCCTCGGGGACTAACAGCCCACCTGCAGAATACTACAATATATAGGTAATAAATTGGAGAAATATGCAAGAGGTAGGAAAAATTGACGACGTCTGGCGACTAAAAAGCAACCATATGACTCTACAAGAAAGCATCCCTCAGCACCTCGCATTCAGACCCCAGAATGCGGTGGATTCTCGGAAGTAGCCTTAGTATCTCAGCCGTGCTTTTATTGCAGCTGTTCCTGCGGGGACTATGCAGTATCCACACGGCCCCTAGCATCGGCTAAAGCGGAATTAGATACGCTAGTCCGGGAGCTGTGATGACAGATCCGGGAGCTGTGATGACAGATCAGCTCAAACAACTCATCTGATGTTAATGGATGAGCATCGTGGACGTCTGATGGAGTAAACGCCTCAACATGGTGTAACCTGGTAAATGCAAGAATACCAAGAGAAACTAACCTGTAAAGCCCGACGTCGTACGGCTAAAATTTTCCACCAAAACAATAAACCTACATATATTTGTTAAGTGACATGTACAGAGGGCGGGCCTCGGGGACTAACAGTCCACCAGCAGAATCCTAACATATACAGGCAGTACATTGGAGAGATATGCAAGAGGAGCAAAAATTGACGACGTCTGGCGACTAAAAAGCAACCATATGACTACAGGATAGCATCCCTCAACACCTCACATTCATACCCGAGTGGATTCTCGGGAGTAGCCTTAGTATCTCAACCGGGCTTCTATTGCAGGTGTTCATGTGCAGACTATGAAGTATCCACACGGTCCCTAGCACCGGCTTAAGCGGAATTAGATACGCTAGCCCGGGAGCTGTGATGAAAGATCAGCTCAAACAACTCATCTGATGTTAGTTGATGAGCATCGTGGACTTCTGATGGAGTAAACGCTTCAACATGGTGCAACCTTGTAAATGCAAGAATACCAAGAAAAACTAACCTGTAAAGCCCGACGTTGTACTGCTTAAATTTCCCACCAAAACAATACACCTACATATATTTGTCAAGTGACATGCACAGAGGGCGGGCCTCGGGGACTAACAGTCCACCAGAAGAATCCTACCATATACAGGTAATAAATTGGAGAGATATGCAATAGGTGGGAAAAATTGACGACATCTGGCGACTAAAAAGCAACCATATGACTCTACAGTAAAGCATCCCTCAGCACCTCACATTCAGACCCGTGAATACGGTGGATCCTCGGAAGTAGCCTTGGTA
This sequence comes from Hanleya hanleyi, assembly GCA_036873755.1. Lineage (NCBI taxonomy): Eukaryota > Metazoa > Mollusca > Polyplacophora > Lepidopleurida > Hanleyidae > Hanleya > Hanleya hanleyi. Next base: position 27,649 of record JAVTVY010009624.1, read on the forward strand.
TCGTATCTCGCTAGCCCGGGAGCTGTGATGACAGATCAGCTAAAACAACTCATCTGATGTTAATGGATGAGCATCGTGGACGTCTCATGAAGTAAACGCCTCAACGTGGTGTAACCTGGTAAATGCAAGAATGCCAAGAGAAACTAACCTGTAAATCCCGACGTCGTACGGCTTAAATTTCCCATCAAAACAATAAACCTACATATATTTGTCGAGTGACATGTACAGAGGGCGGGCCTCGGGGACTAACAGTCCACCAACAGAATCCTACCATATACAGGCAATACACTGGAGAGATATGCAAGAGGTGAGAAAAATTGACGACGTCTGGCGACTAAAAAGCAACCATATGACAACTGGAAAGCATCCTCAGCACCTCACATTCAGACCCGAGAATACGGTGGATTCTCGAAAGTAGCCTTAGTATCTCAGCCGCGCTTTTATTGCAGCTGTTCATGTGGAGACTATGAATCCGGCGTCTATCTTCCTTCCCCTGGTCTTCTTCCACTCACGGGTGGCATGGACTTCTTGTCTTCGTCGTGTCTGGATACACGACCAAGCGTTGGTAACTGCCAATGAATTCAGATGGCCTGGGCACGACAGTACTCTCACAGTACAAAAGCTTCTACAGCCCCGGTCCGTCTCCCCCGTGAAACATCGCAGGAGCAGTCAATTGCACGGCTAACTTCGGCAGCAGACGGCATTCCTCATAGGAATAGAACCCAGGCTTCAGCAACCCCGCTCAACAGCTGCTCACTCCACAGCCCGGCCGGCTCCAAGAACGTATTATCAAGTCCAGAGATCTGGCCATACGGACATCGATACCACATTGGATTGACAGGCACGGAGTTTAAGAACCCTCTTTTCCTACTACTCTATGAAACAATATTAATATATGAGTGGCAGTGAATTATATAACATATATACAAGTTTGTGCGAGACAGTATGTATATGGATGTATGAATGGATATACCCTAGCCTGAAGCCGGCGGTAACCAGGTATAGGTAATTTGTATGAATATCAAGTCCTATCATTAAGCCTGTGAGCGTAAGCGTGAATGAATATCAACTTCTAGCCTTAAACCGGTGAGTCGTGTGTAGAAGAGAATGTGTGCATGGAGAAATGTAGGGTCTATGATAAATTCAGTATAACTGCAAGCCTCTTCACAGAAAAATAATATCGGCCAAGGTCAATACCACAGTTCCCTACCGGCTGCAGGTATAATCTATACTATAATCTCCAGAGGTAAACCTGTACGACTGTGCAATACGGTCGAAACAGGTAGAGATGGGAATAAAGTAAACGCGGCCCGGACACCTGTGCTATTTCTTCGACCTGGCTACGATGATCTTCTGCGGCCTGGCTGCGGCGGTCTCCTGCGGCCTGAGTGCGGCGGCCTTCTCCGGCCTGACTGCGGTCCGTCTCCGGCCTCAACAGCGATGCTCTCACCTCGTAACTTCTATTCCTCTCTGCCGGTTCAGCGAAAACACGTCATTATATAGGCCCTCCGCTCTTCTGCGTATAAGGGAGAAAAATAACACTTCCCCGTATGAAAACATGCCACAAGTAGTAGCGCCCTCTATACATTTGGATAGAAAGTGCCGCTCTTCTGGGTGTGAAGTGGAAAATCGCATCACAAGAACTTTTCACCACTGGGCGTTTTTCAAGGTACATTTTAACGGACGCCTCGAACAGCCGCAAATCAATGCCACAAATCATTATTGAGGAAAAACTCTTGTTTTGCGGGCCTGTGCCCAGGGTTAGAGCCCGTATGAGTCCATGTATTTCAAGGCCCCCATTGGTGTTCATATAAACAGTTACAATGAAAGAGTGACTGAGATATATCATACTCTAGATAACGACTTTACAACGAAAATCATATGAATTAACAATACTGATCAGCGATATCGATTTGATATATTTGGAACATCATGAACTCTTCCTGGCATCATTGAAAACTGCAGGAAACTAGCCTAGTATGTATACTATGATTTACTCTTTTTAGTTAGGTCTAGTGCTAATGCTATTATATGAATTAGGTCTTTGGAATATGGACGCGGAAATTCATTTTCACGACGGTTAAATATTGAATCAGAATAAAAAGATCTCTAAACGTTCCGAGACCAAGTCTCAATCCCTGATGCAGAATTGGATCTAACAGGGCCAAGATGGACTTTCACGCACCGCTGTAAACAATGGAACCATAATCGAGTTTAGAAAGGACACGTGATATTGTGTTTTCTGATCTCATCCCCACTTATAACTGGCAACTACTAAAATCAAGAACTTTAGTGCACTGAGCTTTCAGGCACATTTATATATGAGGTAACGCTAATCGGTCGTGATCACACAGAATCCCCAAGAATTTTACTTATTTTACTACTCTGATCTCAGTTCCATCTAAGAAAGATTCTGGTCTTTGTGATGCTTATTCTTTCTACAAATGTGTATACAGTTTGTCTTGGCCTTAGAGAAGTCGAAGCCATTGCCCGAACAACAAGCCTGGATCTTATTTAGATAAAACTTCAGCTAAGCCAATGATCTTGATAATACAGATAGTAGACAATAATGCCGTGCCCAACACTCTGTTCTTGATCGAAATGACCAGACATAGTTGTACCTACACGAATCTGTCATTAGAGCATTTCCACAAAGTGGATGCTCTTATGTTTTCATGAGAAACGGCTCCACCGGATCCGCCGCCGCCGCCGCCGCGACTTTAAACGTGAATATCTCTGAAACCGTTAAATATTTTCGGGTCAGACTTGGTGTGCTATCTCCTTAGGCCTGGGAAATTTGTCTGGTTGTGTTTCGATACCCGCTGCTCACCACTAGGTGGCGTTGTAGTCAGAGCATACGTAAACCTTTCTCTGACGATTTTGTCAGAACGGCTTATCTGATTTCTTAGATACAATGGTCTTGAAGGATAGTCAATGTGCTGAATAGGTTTCGGTGTAGCTGGAATAATTATAAAGGCAAGTTTTTTGCACCTCAAAAAAAAAGTTTTTCGTGAAATGAAAATTCACCAATTCGCTTGGAGAAATATTTAAAAACTGTTCTATTCTAGGTTGCCAAGCATAAATATAGGATTGCCGACATGATGATTCTCCTTCGGTGCGAACTTAATTTCCATTTAAATGAAAAATCTCATTTATCTGACTTAACGTCAAAACCTCCAAAACCATTATCATGATTAAAGTTTTTTTTATTGAACTCTCATGTGCCATCTTCCTAGGACTTTAGATTTCACCCGCTTGTTTTTCGTGGCATTTGGTCGTCACTAGGTGGCGCTATAGACGTGAATGCAGGTAAACATGTGTTACATCATATCTTCTGAACAACTTGTTTGATTTTCATGAAATTTGTTTATAATGATCTTGCAAGATAGGCAAAGAACTGACAAGATTTTGGTGGTGTTGGCGAATCATGGAGAGTCATTTTTGCATTTCAAAATAATATTTTGTTTTCACAAAAATGGAAATTTGCTTCTTAATCAGGGAAAAGTATTTCTATTTTGCTGAACATGATCGTAGCATTCCCAGTGTTATAATTTACATCTTGTGTAAGCCAAATGGCCATTTTTTTTAAATATATGAAATTCTCATGACTTGAGTCCAATATATATCTACATTCCCCAGGTCTCATCTGAGGATTTTGCTTCATAATGTAGGTTTGTGATATTGTTCATCATTGGGTGGCACTATAGACAGTAAATGTTTTTAGCACAATTTATTGGCATTTCATCTGTTTATGAAGTTTATTATTGTCAGACAGACAAAGGATTGAAAGTTTGTTTTTTTTAATTGAAATTGAAGGGCCACCTCTCATACGGATTTTGCAGCCCATCAACATAATGCTTGATTTATATCTCATTATACATTCTTTTTTACAATTACTAATTATATTAACATTATGGTTTAAAAATGGATTGAAAGGACATTGGTCCTGTTAGCGCTGGCATAATCATGTGGCATAGGGTAAAGTCAGCTAAATATATCTTAGTCTAGGCTACATCAACCCCTGCTTACACACATAACTAAAATGCAGTCAGAGGAAATATGCTGCCATCAGTGGATGGTCAGTACGCAGAATTGCAAGGATTAAAGTGAGCTTGAAGTCAGGCCATTTTGGTCAAATAGACATACTGTAACACTGATATTCTGCTTTACCTTTCAGGCCTCATATTGAGGCCTGTATGTTCACCATTCTGGTAATAAAAGCTGTAATGGTTGACTTATTGCATAATGCACTTTACATAAGTGGACTAGTAGACCGCTTGTGTCAACAAAGTAAACACTTCATTTCCAGAATTAGTGCTATTTCTCTCTCCATTACTGATATAATTTGATTCTGTTCCCTGACTGACCTAATTTACTGGCTTACCTATTCATAAATGCGTATTGGCTAAGATCACATTATGCCTTCTATATATACTGTGCATATGAAGCTGTTTGTAACTTTGTTCAATGCTTAAGATGCTGGAACTAATAGCGAAATATACAGAATAAAATTGTGATCCCAGCTACTCAGAGTTGGTTTTCTTCTCTATAATAGAAGTAAAATGGTGTGTTTTGGTGCATTTTGACAGAATATTTAGACTTTGAAGATGATATGTAATGATGCCCCAAAATGAACTGAATTTTCCGTGTCATCTGTAGCATATGCAGCTGGTGATGGATCAGAAGCCTAATTAATAAAATTGACTGACCTTCACCTGTTCTATTGAGGTCAAATTTATTATTAGAAAGGAGTGAAGATGGGCTCTCCAAATTCATCATACTTGTGCAATTGGTGACGGACTAGAAGCCTATCCCAGTTGACTGAACCTATTTTCTCAAGGTTATATACTTTATATTATGATATAACATGAAATATAGCTAGGCATTCTAAATTGATACCACATTTGCAACTGATGATGGACCTGAAGCCAATGAATATGACTGACATTGACCTATTTTCTCAAGGTCAAAACCTGTATGTTAAGTCAAATGTTAACTGCCAACATACACTCCAAATCTATTTGTTGTGGCTGTCTTCCAGAACAATCCAGCGAATTTTGCATGTGTTCCAACGAGCCCGTTCCAACAGCCTCATGTTCCAACAGTAACTTAACCCATGCTGTATATGCTGAGCTGTTGAAATACCCTCCATGTCCTAGCTCTGACATACTGCATCACTGTCAAAATATGGGTACCATGACAGAGTGATAGATCACAGTCAGTGAAGGTTCCTGATTTACATTGAATGTCGTTATTGTCTAAGTAGTATTAGCAGCATTTTACAACAAAAACAACAACAATTCGCTGAAAAATTATAGTGAAAGGTATTTATTTTTGGTTTGGCATTCTTATTTGCTGGCATTGTTTCAGAATACAGCAGCCTAATTCATACAATCAGGAATAAAAAGGGGGTTAAAGTCTATATGTTCAAACTTTCATGGGAAATATAAAAGTGGCAATTTGACATTTTTATTTTTATTCCATTTTTTAATGTCGGTGGGCCCATGAAACGCAAAATAAAGTTGGTGTCGCCTCACACTGGAGTTCGCCCATTGGTGAAGAAATCCCTTCTCAGAGGCAGTTCTATCAGGGATGATTCCTGATTGCTCATCCTCCAGGGGTATGTGCCCCACCCTCTGTCCCATCCTAAAAAAATTGCCACCACTAATAGGGATTGTGCTCAAATTGGGGGAGATTTAAAGCCCTTGAGTACCAAATTATGTGTTACAAAATTATCTGGGGAAATGCTCTTCGCCCGTGTTTCACACGAGCTTTCATTGTATTTTGTATAAAAAGTATGTATAAAATTAGGTAAACAACTCTTAATCAAATTCCAGGTAGTATCATAAGCTTTTCCTAAATACAAAAAAAAATTAGAAACCATATGCTGATTCTTGACAAAAGCTTTCTTGACGTAGGACTAACTAAATGATCAATGGTACTTCGTGGCTGAGATACAAATCATCGCAGGGATGATTTTTGGTTCTTGTGATGTTTTTAGATATGCATTCAGAATATTGGCCTGTGGAGTCATATGACGTTTGAGTACTCCGTCATCTTTCTCCACCACCTATATATGTTGAGTTTAATTCTATTTTTACGGAAACCACCTTGAATATTCGTGCAATAATCTGTTTATGAACAAGTTTCGGAACCGATATAACAATGGTGTTATGCCATGACGGTGAAAAATTCCACGTCCGCCAAACTCCGGTTAAATATATGGATAATAAGGTTTCAGGAGAAGATTCTGGAAAATGCTTCGGAATTTGATAGTGAATATTATCAGGTCATGCATTGGCATCGTTAGCTTTCTCAAGAGAAGTATGTTCATCAGTTGAAATCATATCGTTGTAATCTTCATTATTATGAGAAGAGAAATAAATTTTCTTTGTTTCTTCAAAATTTGAAATTTAGGTAAATATCTAACTAGGTTTTAGCGATCTTTTCGCCCAGCTGATTAGCAATATCTGATTTGTCAGTTATTAAATGATCTCCATCCTTTAGGTGTTGAACACTGGACTTTTACCTATAATTATCTGGATCATATTCCAAACTTTTGTTATTGGTGTATGTGTATTGATCTTACAAACAATTATACCAGAAATCACGTTTTTCTGTTTGATTGCTTTTAGCTCTGGTAACTCCGACATCTTCCAATCTTCGTCAGCAATTTCAATTTACAGATCCAAAAACTGTTGTACAGGATCTGAAGCATATGCAAACAAGTATATCTGTAGTTTATGCAAACAAACAGTTTCATATTTGATCCAATGGGCTTTTCTAACATTATATCGTGGTGAAGGAGGATCATCGTAGATGGATAAACAGCATTTTTATGGATGACGGCGTAATTTTTTCTCGCCTCTTGCATATCGCTTCAATTTAGTATAGTAGTGGGGAAGTGATCAGCATTTAGTACAGTGAGAAAGTGATCACTTCCACAAAGGTCATCATGGACAGACCAGCTTAATTCTTCGAGTACAGTAAGGTCACAAATTGAGATAGGCTTATAATGCCGAGTCGATTTCTTTACCTGGATGTCAGTCTGTTTTAGAACCGTCATTGAATATACACAAAAAATATATAAAATCTTCTAGATCTTTTCATTTTGAGTTCTGTTTGTCATCCGAAAGTATACTACGATCATTAAATCAAACATCGATAAGCATGGTCCAGTGAGCTGGTCATATAGATTCTGAAAATCACCAAGATGGAGGGCACCAGAAGAAGGTATGTAAATCGAACATAATGCAAACGCAGAATTCAAAGTAACACGAAGTGCTATCGGTACAGCTTATAAATCCGTCTTTTAGTCAACAGAATTATGTGAACACCCATCATATTAAGTATTGAAGAAACGCCTAGCTCTAGCTTCTCCTAAATCTCCTCCCGCCGCATAGGAATGATAAGGTCTATAAAGATATTTGGGGGCTTTTTTGAGAAGTTTCATTCAGACAAAAAGCTAACGGTTCATAATCACGAGCTAACAATTGAAGCACATTTATATTTTGCCAAACTCCTCCGTACCACCATAGGGGGGTTGATAACTGAACCATTTTAGTGTATAGAAAGAAATAACACATAAGATCGTACATATAAAGAAATATAGTGTTAACTTATCCATCATTTACCGTTTCAGGGATACCTCTCGCTTCTTCCTTTGACTTTTCTGTTCTTCTCTATTTTGCTTTTTATCGTTTTTTCCATGAATTACATGGTCTCCCTACTGCACATACACACACTTGCCTTTCGATCTCTGGTTCAAGGTAGCTTGGCCACCAAGGGTAGCTCATTACCAGAATTTTTCTGGGTGGGTTTAGAAACCACGCTATTATCCGGTGGGCAGTTCATAGGTGCATCTTTGTTGAAAATGAAACATAATAACTTCACCTATACATCCTTTTTCATCCTCCATGGGCATTTCATTACTAGTATCACCTCTAGTGAGTTAGGCAATCACATCAGCATCTGTGGTGAAGTTCAGGTGTCTTCTATATCTGGTATCCTTGTGGAGAATTTGATTTTCATTCAAAACTGTGTCGATTTCCAATTTAGATAAAGTAATTTTCTCCTGGGATTGAACTGTTGGTGGTTCTACAATCCTAGTAAATTTCTAACCTTCAGACTCGTGATCTAGCAAACCACCCGGACTTTCGTCTGTTTTATTCTTCTTGCTGACCGGAATAGAAATAGCGGTGAATTTATCAAATTTGCTTCATCACGGAGAGCTGAAAGCGGTTTGGGCTCATGGAAGCACTTCACTTCTGTTTTGTGGGGTTTGATTTTTCCCCTGCTGAAGCTTGGCATTTTTGGGGACCTTGGCATCATAACTCACATTTATCCAAATACTTTCATTTTCAGACTGATTAATTTCTGTAAGAGAGTTTTCTCAACGGAAGTCTTCTCTCTTGAATTTACTATAACACAAGGAGCTTTTTTGTGGTGCAGTCTGGCTATTTCTGATGACCAAGGCACTTGTTTCCTCGGAATCTGTAGGCGTCTGTGTAGATTTTGTGCAGGCCCATTTCAAATGTCTTTCCTAGTTCAATCCTAGTTCATATGATCTTCTCCACAAATATAGTATGTCATAACCTGACATTTATACCAGATAGGAAGCCTGAAACCTCATAGCAGCGTTGCACAGAGTAGAGGTGCCGGACATTCAAACCTTCTGCCAAAAGTATAGAGCTCTCCATATTCCTCATATACACTTATAATTGAAAAACCATTGAGATTTGGGATTTTATTTTGACAAGTACATTACTTGGTTCTCAGCAGTTAGGTCATTCATCCGGATACGACGGGGAGTGTGACCAGATTCACAGGACAACCAATCAGTAACCCACTCACATAACACATTTCAAAATTCACAAGGAAACAAGCTCAATGGTGTTTCGTGTCTATACCTGTATATTATTTTGAAGAGAACCTGTGGACTAAGGCCAGTTCGAAGTGTGAATGGAGAAGTCGGTTTGTGTATGAAGAAGTTAAGAAGTCAGTCTTTATACCATGACATGTTGTAATTACAACACATATAAAGGAAGCGGAAAGAGGTGCCGACATACTGACAGAGCCACATGACTTCACAGAAAAGTCTTCCGGTTAACATATTCAAAAGCACATACCAAGAATCTAACGATTCGTGATATGTGTTGTATCTCAAGTACACTTTTATTGTACCTGTTCATGTGGCAACTTGGATGATATGACCACACGGCCCCTAGCACCGGCATAAGCGGTATTAGATACAAATCTAGAGAGCTATGATGGAAATGCTCTGACAACTCGTATATTGATAATTGGTGAGCTGTTTCGCTGTGACAACTCGTACACTGGGGATTGGTGAGCTGTATCGTCGTCGGATGAAAATGACGGCATTTAACACAAAAGACTAGTCTGTAAGGCCCGATGACGACCCAGCATCAACTTCCCACAAATGCCAACATATATCAAAGACCAAAAGGTCTGTACAGGTGGCGGGCCTCGGGGACGAAACGTCCACCAGCAGAATCTCATATAAGGGAAGTGGAAAGAGGTGCCGACATACTGACAGAGCCACATGATTTCACAGAAAAGTCTTCCAGTTGACATATTCTAAAGTACATACCAAGAATCTAACTATTCGTGATATGTGTTGTATCTCAGGTACGCTTTTATTGTACCTGTAACACCATTGCACATATGTGCCACTATATATAAAACATTTTGACCACCACAGCCAGCTTTGTCAGGATGGAGGAGCAGTCGACTGTGCCAGCCCCAAGGTCCATGTTATTTCATTCAGTATATACACTGGCTTACACAGGCGGGCGTGAAGTCGAATCCCACTCCTGACACGCACCAATTTACTGATCACAATAACCAATCCAACGTGCTGTCCCCTTTCGGGGATGTAAGTCAACCAGCTTATATAGACCTATCACTCACTATGCCCTATGGCGCATGCCAGAGTTCAGGCGTCTCATTGGGTGAAACCCCACTGTCTCTCACCCATGTTGTCTCGGTAAAGCATTCCACTTCTGGCTCTGCTTACATGGAGCCCAATTGTGTCAAGTCGAAACGCACCGGTTCCAACATCCGAGTGAATCAGCGGCAAGTGAAGAACCAATCTCCTACCCCCCCCCCATCGGTCAGTGTATATCACTGGTCAATTTGTACAGCACCTCGTCATAGTCTACACCACGAGGGCTTCAAGACAGCACCCTACACGGCTCATTGGGACAGAGGATGGCCCATCTGTCATCTAAATATGCCCATGCGCACCCTGAAAATAACATCTTTCTCTACTACTCCTCGAATGCACATGCTCACCGTGTAACATCAAATGTATCATTCCAAACAGTACATCGTTTCGGGTGAAGAAAGTCTGGCATATAAACTCGTGATACAAGACTAAAAGTCTGAAAATCAAGAAAGTTCACATAAACTCACGTGTGATATTGGGGCACGCCAATGCCTTGGAACATGTCGCGACCAATTTATCTGTGCACGAGAACGGAAGTCAAAATGGCTTCCTTAAAAACGGAACAGACCGTCTTCCACAGGGATAAAATATTTCAGTCCATCTACCCCAGCAAACTGGTGATCGGATTTGTATCGTCAAAGCAATCGCGGGGGATAATAAAAAGAAGCCCCTAAACTTTTAATACTGTCTTCAAATTGACCAGTCTCACAGAGTATATTGATGGCATAATGACTACAGGTCACATCCTGAGGTCACATCGGCTTACTTGAGCTTGTTCAATAGTGTAGGATGTGCTGGGAATAAGTTCGGTAATTAAACTTGTACCAATATCACACCAGTTATATCCTATACACATTCAACCATTCTATGGCAGACCACTTCCAGCTGTAAAGACAAGGCAATGTCATTACGCCTAACCCCTTACGGAAGCGACCTTCGATGAACCACTACCAGAAAATGTGAGCTGCATCGCATACACTAAATTCTGTGCTTTGTTTGAGGCGGATAAGACGTGCAGCATCATCTCCACTACACCCATGAATATGGATGAACTGCTATGTATCATCCACTCCGATCATATGCTGGATATTTATGTATGTGGCATGAGCTCGGCTGACAAAATTCCAAACCACCTGATATGGAAAACAGCAGCATATATCATGAACACCGACGCCGCTAGTCTACCCAGAGAACATGGAGTGGTGTTTTACTTCTGGAATCAGCGAGGAGCTGACACCGGAATATGATTCGAATGATTTTGGTAATATTCTAGAAAAAAAAAGTAAATTCAGTTCTTACGTACAATGATAGAAAGCTTCGAGGTGAGAAATCTTTAACTTGTGACACCACTGTATAAATGTCTTACTTCAGCTTTTATGAGGTATATCCTTTATCAGTATCATTACTGTACACAACTTTGAGAGGTGGTATTTTCATCATTGTTTGTATCTTAATCCTCTGTAACATTGTACTTGTTACACCAACTTCTAATAACAAGCGTTCCATTGAACCTAATCTGAATAAAACCAAACCTAATAAGAATGCTCTCCATCTGATTTTAGAGCTGAGAGCAAGGTTGGGGTATCCGTGTTTATAAGACCATGCTATCGATCAAAGTGACGTGTATAGGATGGAACTGGCCTGTCTAGCTAATCTCATGTTACAGTGAGGGGCGAAAGGCGTACGATACAGAAAGTAAAACTCATCTTCTCAGCCAGTTTCCTCCGATCAATATTTTATTCTTTAGAAACAATGATGGTATTCGATTAACATAAATATAATTTAGATATATCGATCGATTACAAGAGACAGTTCTCTGTGCATAATATCATGGGTTCAACCTGTCTCCCTGACGCAGCAGTGGTGTGACACTTCAAACCCATCTCATGTTGCGGGAAGGGAAAGATGGATATACCCCCAGGATGGATGAGTGCAGTCAATGCAGCATCAGGTATGCTGACATATCAGTGGATGGGGTCAGGTGAGGTTTAGTGATATAGGGTGGGGTTCAGTTCTGGGGAGTGGGTGGGGGTGGGATATACCCCAGGGTGTGGTGGATGAGTGCAGTCAATGCATCATGAAGTACACCATCTGAAAATCACTTCAAGTGGAGAGGGACTGATATACCTCCAAGGTGTAGTGGATGGGCACAGTCAATATGGGATCAGGTGAGGCTTCGTTTGTGACATACAGGGTAGAGCTTCAAACTTAACATGAAACTTGTAACCTGGAATCTTGAAGACAGACAACCAGCCAGCCAGACTGCATCAATGAATAGTACGGATATTGCTTCGCGATCCTTCCAATAATAAGTCGATAGATATGGATGCGAATGGATGGCAAACCCAAACTGTCACAAGCCTATTTCGACTTGAAAAAACCTATCAGTTTCACCGCATGTGGCTGAGTTGCTGTTGGAATCTGTCAACTTGGGTCACCAAGATAAAGGCTGATCTGAGCACCAAAAATGCATATATAGTATGACAGGGAAACTATTCGGAGGCAGAGGAAGATATTAAATGCCCTTTTTCTTTTTTCATTCTCTAATATATTCTGATGAAGAAAATGTGCGTCATCTGATGAAACAGCACTATTTTATCATCAGTACTATCGATCATTAGTACTATTTCTCATTTTATGTCAAAGCTTCAAACTATATCAATCTCTCATTAACACATAATTTGCTGGAATATGCTTCACTTTCTTTCCAGGTTTGATGTCCGACGTTTTCTGTTCCTCAGTGTTTTCCGACTTGTAGAGTTCTAAAGATGTAGTTCTGCACGACTCGGTTTCAACAACAGAAGAATCCTCCAGTTCTGTAATTTTTACTCCACTGTCATGACTGTCTGTTTCAATACTCTCATCATTCTCTACTAGTTTAGCTTTTGACTTCCTCTCCAGTAATGAGCATGCCCACTTCAAGTCCTCCACCCAAAGCTCAGACTCCACTGGGTTCAGATGAATTGCCTTTGAGAAGCTTCGGATAGCCTGGAGAAAAAAAGTCAGATGAATCAATTACATATCCATGATATCAGAATAGTACTTGACTGCCTGTGAGCATATCTGCAATATGTTCAGGGTTATTCAGCTGTATAAATGCCTGGACAATATTGATCCTTATATGAAGTACATATAGAGAACAAGTTGATCTGAAATGCCTTCGGACTGTCGGACACATCTTTTTCCCAGCAAAATATCTTAAAAACTACAATTAGTTTCATTTGCATTTTTTCACCTACAATCACTCATGAGGATATATAAGATATATCAGTTCTTCTCATAAATACAGCACAAACTGAGTGATAGTTTCGGAAATGAACAAATATTAATGCTACATCTGGTGTAGACGAGACTGGTATCACCTTTCTCAGAACAGAAGGTTTGACATTCATAAAATATATACACAACCAACAGGCTTTGAATTTCAGAAAGATTTCAACCTCATGTCTGTATGGTATGGAAACAAATTTGTGCCAATCTGAATATGTTGAAGTCACTTGTTTTATTCTTAGCTATCTCGTAATTATAAGTTTGTTCAATATATCAATGTTTTTTACTTTACACAAAAAGCCAGTTTGTGCAACTTTAAAGTCAATTTTGCTATATTTTAGCTCTCATAATCATGAGATATTTACGTCATAATAAGAAAACTTGACTTCAAAGTGGCACAAATTCGCTTCCCTGATGATCCATAAATATCAAGAAAAAAATAGTTCCACTACTAGTGGGCCAGAAAATTTACTAGTTTGTTAGAAAGTCTGGGACTAGCAAACTAGAGCAAAATTCAAACCCTGAACCCTACACATTTTTCAGACAGCCAAAGTTAGCCTGGGGTAGATCACAAGGGCCAGAATCCTCTGGGATCTAAGCCCATACAGGCAAGTTAAGTTCTCAAATGAATCGTCACTTACGAAAACACACTTAAGTTAATTACCAAAAAAATGTTCTGCCGATGTATCGAGCAGATTGATTATATTTCTTCACAATTGGGTTGCTCTACAAAATGTTGTAAATGTTGTAAGTAAATGTCCTACACTAGTTATCTATTTAGCTGAGATTAAATGTGAAAAAAACAGTGCTTGAAGTATTAGATACAATACTGTAGGAGCTATATCTCACCAGTCAAACTTCTCCCACATTGGTACATGAATGTAGGAGCTATATCTAAGCAGTCACACTTCTCCCACATTGATACATTAATGAAGGAGCTATATCTCACCAGTCAAACTTCTCCCACATTGATACATTAATATGAGCTATACCTCACCAGTTGAAATTCTCCTACATTGATACATTAATATAGGAGCTATATCCCAGCAGTCAAACTTCTCCCATATCGATACATTAATGTAGGATCTATATCTCACCAAACAAACTTCTCCTACATGGACACATTAATATAAGAGCTATATCTCAGCAGTCAAAATTCTCCAACATTGATACATTAATATAGGAGCTATATCTCACCAGTCAAACTTCTCCCACATTGATACATTAATATAGGAGCTATATCTCACCAGTCAAAGTTCTCCTACATTGATACATTAATGTAGGAGCTATATCTCACCAGTCAAACTTCTCCCACATTGATACATTAATATAGGAGCTATATCTCAGCAATCAAACTTCTCTAACAATGATACATTAATATAGGAGCTACATCTCACCAGTCAAACTTCTCCCACATTGATACATTAATATAGGAGCCATATCTCACCAGTCAAACTTCTCCCACATTGATACATTAATATAGGGGGTATATCTCACCAGTCAAAACTTCTCCCACATTGATACATTAATATAGGAGCTATATCTCTCCAGTCGAACTTCTCCCACATTGATACATTAATATAGGAGGTATATCTCACCAGTCAAACTTCTCCCACATTGATACATTAATATAGGAGCCATATCTCACCAGTCAAACTTCTCCCACATTGATACATTAATATAGGAGGTATATCTCACCAGTCGAACTTCTCCCACATTGATACATTAATATAGGAGGTATATCTCACCAGTCAAACTTCTCCCACATTGATACATTAATATAGGAGCTATATCTCACCAGTCAAACTTCTCCCACATTGATACATTAATATAGGAGCCATATCTCACCATTCAAACTTCTCCCACATTGACACATTAATATAGGAGCTATATCTCAGCAGTCAAACTTCTCTAACATTGATACATTAATATAGGAGCTATATCTCTCCAGTCGAACTTCTCCCACATTGATACATTAATATAGGAGCTATATCTCACCAGTCAAACTTCTCCCACATTGATACATTAATATAGGAGCTATATCTCACCAGTCAAACTTCTCCCACATTGATATAGGACCTATATCTCACCAGTCAAACTTCTCCCACATTGATACATTAATGTAGTAGCTATACCTCGCCAGTCAAACTTCTCCCACATTCATACATTAATGTAGGAGCTATATCTCACCAGTCAAACTTCTCCCACATTGATACATTAACGTAGGAGCTATATCTCACCAGTCAAACTTTTCCCACATTGATACATTAATATAGGAGCTATATCTCACCAGTCAGGCTTCTCCCACATTGATACATTAATGTAGGAGCTATATTTCGCCAGTCAAACTTTTCCAACATTGATACATTAATATAGGAGCTATATCTCACCAGTCAAACTTCTCCCACATTGATACATTAATGTAGTAGCTATATCTCGCCAGTCAAACTTCTCCCACATTGATACATTACTGTAGGAGCTATATCTCATCAGTCAAGCTTCTCCCACATTGATACATTACTGTAAGAGTTAGATCTCACCAGTCAAATTTCTCCCACATTGATACTTTAATGTAGGAGCTATATCGCACCAATCGAACTTCTCCCACATTGATATGTCAATGGAGGAGCTATATCTCGCCAGTCAAGCTTCTCCCACATTGATACATTACTGTAGGAGCTATATCTCACCAGTCAAGCTTCTCCCACATTGATACTTTAATGTAGGAGCTATATCTCACCAATCGAACTTCTCCCACATTGATACATTAATATAAGAGCTATATCTCACCAGTCAAGCTTCTCCCGCATTGATACATTACTGTAAGAGTTAGATCTCACCAGTCAAACTTCTCCCACATTGATACAATAATATAGGAGCTATATCTCACCAGTCGAACTCCTTCCACATTGATACATTAATATAGGAGCTATATCTCACCAGTCAAACTTCTCCCACATTGATACATTAATATAGGAGCTATATCTCAGTAGTCAAACTTCTTCCACATTGATACTTTAATGTAGGAGCTATATCACACCAGTCGAACTTCTTCAACATTGATACATTATTGTAAGAGCTATATCTCACCAGTCAAACTTCTCCCTCATTGATACATTAATATAGGAGCTATATCACACCAGTCAAACTTCTCCCACATTGATATGTCAATATAGGAGATTTTTCTCACCAGTCAAACTTCTCCAACATTGATACATTACTGTAAGAGCTATATCTCACCAGTCAAGCTTCTCCCACATTGATACATTAAAGTAGGAGCTATATCTCACCAGTTGAACTTCTCCCACATTGAGCTCTGCTCTTCCTAGTGTCTGGTAACCAACCCACCACCTTGGGTTTATCTCTATGACCTTCCTAGCTGTACTCAGAGCTGGAAACACCTCACTTAACATCATCAATGCCTGGAAATATGTAGAAGATTTGAGTGCTGTTCTACTGGGTATGGTTCAATGTATATTCATGTTGCAAAAACAAGGCAATTTTTACTGTGTTGTGCATCACTGGTGAGGCAGCACGTTACAGTGTACTCTATAACAGTGACAAGTCTGAAAAGTGACATCTGTAATTAAAAGAATATTCTTTACATATCATCTGGGATGATCCAACTGAATCTGTTGAAAATCCCTGATCTCTCCTACCAAAATTTACCCCAGAACTATCTAGCATCTCAAGCATAAAATAAATTCTCATGGTAGGAAGTAAATGTATTCCACAATTACACAAGACATTTTTATCAGGACATTAAATACATTACAAAATTGGGTACCTGTGATTTCATTTCAAACAGTTTCTCATTGAGTGGTGTGTACTGTATGGCTTCATCCCACTTCTTAATTGCTTCCCAATACCTGCAGGAAAAGAAAACATCATTAATTCTCTACCACCTCGGAACTTCTTTACTTGACCTTACAATTATAAGCAACAAAATAAATTTCATTCACTTTTCTCTGATCCTTATATGATCTTATAACACCATGTCACATGGTGAAGATACCGGTACACAGTTGATGAAATCTGCAGATCACAAAATCTTAAAAATCTGATTTGAAAGATCTGATTTTTCATAACTTTAACACTGAAAATATTAGATCCACAATAAGTTGAACAGAGTTGACAAGATTAACTGTTGTTCATAAAGATTGCTCAGCTCAGATAAGACACTGGTTTATACAACAAGCCTTCATCTGAGTAGACCATACCTTTCAGATTCTGCAAGAACACTGCCCTCATCTTTTAGACGCTGGCTCTTTGTGATAGCATCTTCCAGGCAGATTATCTTCCTCGCCTTTGTAGCTGAAAGCCAATCTATATCGCCATCCTTCAGCTCATCATTGTCATCTTTGGTGCTTTCTTCAAAAGCTGCAGACACTGTGTGAGACACTCTTGCCCCTGACTTTCTTTTCCATCCAAATTTCCAGCCAGTGGAGGACATCTTACAGCCTGCAGAAAATATTAGTTTAATTTACAAGTACCATAGGCATATTTCATACAAACTACTTGTATACACATGTAGATTTAATTAATTTTTGGCCAAGTACTTTGACAAGATTTTGGTTGAGACCATTTCTCTCAACTTGTTTTCGGCCCAGGAATACAATTCGACCCATTGATTACTATTAAACCAGTTCATTAAATATTGTCGACGGAAACTGGCGAAACGGCGGGAGGCGGGATTTCAGAACGAATCCAGTTATGACGATATAATATGCAGTTCTACCCACATACGACGACAGTTTTGCTGACATTTGACAAGCTCTAAAAGAGCAAAACGGGTTATGACAATATGTGTATTGTTCTTATTTTATAACCACATACAACCAGTTTTACTGTAGCGTCTCGCCTGCATATTTTGGAGAATTTACTGTATGTGAAGTTGAGTAACAGAATTGGATATTTAAGACAGCAACTCGCATGGTTACGAAAGATATGACTTTGTGTTACTATGCAACAATAACTAAACATGCTGCACTGTATAAATTGCATCTAATAGCATGTTAATTTCGTCATTTGACAAGCTCTAAAAGAGCGAACCCGGTTATGACAATATCCAGTTTTATACTTATATATCTACATGTACCATATGTAGTGTCCTTATTTTCTATATATTTTAATGCACACTTCACCCACCCCAATGCCGGATAGGTTCGCCCGACCGTTATGCATGTAGTTTTTTTATGCACACTTCACCCACCCGAATGCCGGATAGGCCTGCCCGACCACTATGCATGAAGCTTTTTTTTATGTACACTTCACCCACACAATATGCCCAACTGTTACGCATGTTTGTATGTACACTTTACCCATTTTATTTTTTTTTTTAATATTTTGGATTACCAATGCGCTTATTTTTTTATGCACACTTTACTCACCCCAATATGCCCGACTGTTACGCATGTTGTTTTTATGTAGTTTACCCATTTTAATTTGAAACGGCGGAAGGCGTGATTTCAGCGAAATGTACACGTAATAAAAAAATCTGTTGATTTTCAAAAATTGTCAGGAGTTCTTTATAATTTCGTTTACGTATATTTTAGATTAGCAATATGTGAATACGAGATGGATCTAGGAAATGTAACAAGTCAAACGTCAAATGCCCGGGGTTTGCGCTACCGCGTAACGGTAGGAAGGCGGGCGAAATTGGCGAAATGGCGGAAGGCGGGATTTCAGCGAAACGTACATGTAATAAAAAAATATGTTGAATATGAGTGTGAATATGGGATGGATCTATGAAATGTAACAAGTCAAAAGTCGAATGCCCGGGGTTTACGCTACCGCGAAACGGTAGGAAGGCGGGCGAAATTGGCGAAACGGCGGGAGGCGTGATTTCAGCGAAACGTACACGTAATAAAAAAATATGTTGAATGCGAGTGTGAATATGAGATTGATTTATCGGCGACGGGGATTGGCGAAACGGCGGAAGGCGAGATTTCGGCGAAACATACACGTAATAAAAAAAATATGTTGAATGCGAGTGGGAATATGAGATCGGCGACGGGAATTGGCGAAACGGCGGAAGGCGGGATTTCGGCGAAACGTACACGTGATGAAAAAATATGTTGAATGCGAGCGTGAATATGAGATTGATTTATCGGCGACGGGAATTGGCGAAACGGGGGAAGGCGGGATTTCGGCGAAACGTACAGGTAATAAAAAAATATGTTGAATGCGAGTGTGAATATGAGATCGGCGACGGGAATTGGCGAAACGGCGGAAGGCGGGATTTCGGCGAAACGTACAGGTAATAAAAAAATATGTTGAATGCGAGTGTGAATATGAGATCGGCGACGGGAATTGGCGAAACGACGGAAGGCGGGATTTCGGCGAAACGTACACGTAATAAAAAAATAGGTTGAATGCGAATGTGAATATGAGATCGGCGACGGGAATTGGCGGAACGGCGGAAGGCGGGATTTCGACGAAACGTACACGCAATAAAAAGATCGGCGACGGGAATTGGCGAAACGGCGGAAGGCGGGATTTCGGCGAAACGTACACGTAATAAAAAAATATGTTGAATGCGAGTGTGAATATGAGATCGGCGACGGGAATTAGCGAAACGGCGGAAGGCGGGATTTCGGCGAAACGTACACGTAATAAAAAAATATGTTGAATGCGAGTGTGAATATGAGATCGGCGACGGGAATTGGCGAAATGGAGAAAGGCGGGATTTCGGCGAAACGTACACGTAATAAAAAAAAATGTTGTATGCGAGTGTGAATATGAGATCGGCGACGGGAATTAGCGAAACGGCGGAAGGCGGGATTTTGGCGAAACGTACACGTAATAAAAAAATATGTTGAATGCGAGTGTGAATATGAGATCGGCGACGGGAATTGGCGAAATGGAGAAAGGCGGGATTTCGGCGAAACGTACACGTAATAAAAAAATATGTTGTATGCGAGTGTGAATATGAGATCGGCGACGGGAATTAGCGAAACTGCGGAAGGCGGGATTTTGGCGAAACGTACACGTAATCAAAAAATATGTTGAATGCGAGTGTGAATATGAGATCGGCGACGGGAATTGGGAAACGGCGGAAGGCGGGATTTCGGCGAAACGTACACGTAATAAAAAAATATGTTGACTGCGAGTGTGAATATGAGATCGGCGACGGGAATTGGCGAAACGGCGGAAGGCGGGATTTCGGCGAAACGTACACGTAATAAAAAAATATGTTGAATGCGAGTGTGAATATGAGATTGGCGACGGGAATTGGCGAAACGGCGGAAGGCGGTATTTCGGCGAAACGTACACGTAATAAAAAAATATGTTGAATGCGAGTGTGAATATGTGGTCGGCGACGGGAATAGGGAAACAGCGGAAGGCGGGATTTCGGCGAAACGTACACGTACTAAAAAAATATGTTGTATGCGAGTGTGAATATGAGATCGGCGACGGGAATTAGCGAAACGGCGAAAGGCGGGATTTTGGCGAAACGTACACGTAATAAAAAAATATGTTGAATGCGAGTGTGAATATGAGATTGGCGACGGGAATTGGGAAACGGCGGAAGGCGGGATTTCG
>JAVTVY010009626.1:0-46134 GCA_036873755.1 Hanleya hanleyi
CTCTGTCGATGGGATTGGAGAACAACACGAAGTATTGGCAGCTCAAGGCAATATCTCTGGACGCCTTCTCTTGGGGAAAGAGATTCTGAGTCAAATAGATGACGGACGGATTCCGATGATGGATTCCTTCGGTTAACAATTCGGCGATAATGTGTGAATTGTCCTTGACCGCACCCTTCAGATGGAGGAGGGAACGAAGATATACGCTTGATCAATATCGCATTCTGTAACCCTGCAGTTTCGTAGGCTGGCTGCCACTGGCTGTAGCACCAGACTATACGGGTATAGCTGAGGGGCCCTTCCTCCAAGAATTTGATCACCCAGGATGTCTTGCCACATCCCGTCGGGCTGCTGACCGTCATGGTATAGGTATGCTCTACTTCACTTGATGGACCCATAGCGGATGGGCTCAGTGGGAGGAGGAGAGAAGGAAGAGGGGGAGAAGGAGGAGGAGAGGAGGAGGAGGGAAGGAAGAGGGGGAGAAAGAGGAGGGAAGGAGGAGGAGGGAAGGAGGAGGAGGGAAGGAAGAGGGTAGGAGGAGGGGGGAGAAGGGAAGGAGAAGGGAAGGAAGAGGGGAGGAAAAGTTGAGGAGGAGGAGGGAAGAAAGAGGGGGATGAGGAAGGAAGGAAGGAAGAGGTGGAGAGGGAGGAGGAGGAGGGAAGGAAGAGGGTAGGAGGAGGGGGGAGAAGGGAAGGAGAAGGGAAGGAAGAGGGGAGGAAAAGTTGAGGAGGAGGAGGGAAGGAAGAGGGGGATGAGGAAGGAAGGAAGGAAGAGGTGGAGAGGGAGGAGGAGGAGGGAAGGAAGAGGGGGAGAAGGAGGAAGGGGAGGAGGAAGGAAGGAAGAGGGCGAGAAGGAGGAGGGGAGGAGCAGGGAAGGAAGGAAGAGCTAGGGGGAGAAGGAGGGGGAAGGAGGAGGGGAGCAGGAGGGCAAGTGGAGGAGGAGGAGGATGGAGAGGAGAGAAGAAGGAGGTGGAGGAGAGAAGGAGGATGAGGGGAGGAGGAGGGGAGCAGAAGGAGGAGGATGTGGAGGAGGGAGGAGGATGAGGGGAGGAGGAGCAGGAGGGTAGGAGGAGGGGAAGGAGGAGGAGTGGGAGAGGAGAAGGAGGACGAGGGGAGTAAAAGGGGAGCAGCAAGCGGAGGATGGAGAGAAGGGGAGAAGGCGGATGAGGGAGAAGGAGGAGGGGAAAAGGAGGATGAGGAGAAGGAGTATGAGGAGACAAGGAGGAGGAGAAGGGGAGAAGAGGAGCTGAGAAGGAGGAGGAGGAGGGGAGGAGGAGGAGGGAAGAAAGAGGGAGAGGAGGGGAGGAGGAGGAGGGAAGGAAGTGGGGAGGAAGAGGGTAGGATGAGTAGGAGGGTAAGAGGGAGAGGAGTGGAGAAGGAGGAGAGGAGGAGGACGAGAGGAGTAGAAGGGGAGCAGCGCTGGAAGATGGAGAGGAGGGGAAGGAGGATGAGACAAGGAGGAGGAGAAGCGGAGGAGGAGCTGAGAATGAGGTGGAGGAGAGAAGGAGGAGGAGGGAAGGAAGAGGGAGAGAAGGAGTAGGGAGGAGGAGGAGGGAAGGAAGTGGGGGAGGAGGCGGAGGAGGAAAGGAAGAGGGAGAATGGGAGAAGCGGGAGGAGGAGGAGGGGAGGAGGAGGGAGAAGGAAGAGGGAGAGAAGGAGGATGGGGAGGAGGGGAGAAAGAGGAGGAGGAGGAGGAAAGAGAGGAGGAGGGGGAGGGGAGGAGAAATAACCTAGGGTTTGAGGAGGATGAGGAGGGCTGGAGGAGGAGCAGGAGGAGGACAGGGAGCAGAAGGAAGAGGGGAAGAGAAGGAGGAAGAGGAGAGGGAGGGACGAGAGAGAGGAGGAGGAGGCAATTAAAAGGGTACCGGGATAGTTAAAAGCTCTTCCTTAGCAATCACATCACGATTTTATTTTTTGCAAATTTTCTTTTATACCTTTTGGAATTTCCCGTGGGCCAAGACAAAATAACCCCAAAAGTGGCGGAACCCTGATAAACTGTCCTATTTTGATGGGATTGAATTGAAAATTACTAATGACTCATCTGACTTCTTCTAATATTTTCAATATGGTATCACTCACTCCTTTGTTGGAAAGCGTATAATCCGACCAAAAGTGTTTTTATTGATCAATACGTATTTGGGTTGTTCGTATAATTGTTACAACGGTGGAAGGGGGATAACTCGTTCACCCGATTGGCGTTCCTGGAAATGATAGTTTATTTGTTCAGCTCTGTTTATTTGATCATTTATTTCGGGAAACAAAAATAAATGAATCATATTCTAGCGACAATTGTATACATGTAATTCCCTTGAAATGGCAAAATACTGATTTTATTTTTTCTTCTTTTTATTTTTTTTTTATTCGCCTGTGTATTTCACTCGAATACTTCACTGCGAAAAATAAAAACCAATGTGTAACGTTGTAGCAAAAACTTATACACATTGGAAAACAACATTTCACTGATACCATTTGAGTGATGGATACACTGTATTTTTTTTTTTTTTTTCAGCGATGAACAGACAAAAAGTGTAATATTCACAAAAATACTGCTATAACGGAACGATGTGAAAACATTCCTATCTCTGAGAGTTTCGATAACTTGAATTTTCATTCCTTCAATTTTTAGCTTTTCCCATCATCTCGAACACCATATGGTCTACCTTACACCGGTGGTAGCGTAGAAGAGAGGAAGGTGGAGTTGGCCTGTTATAGTGAGGGTGTATCCTGATTTTTTTTTGGGGGGGGGGATTTAAGAGATATATTTCCAGTTTCTGTAGGCTGGAGGGATAATTGTTAACAGAAAAATCACCAAAACTTTGATTTTTTGTATCATTTGTACTATTTAATTACGTGGTCTTTATGTTTATGTTGAAGATGTTTCCGACCGAAATAACGTATACCGTACCTGTACCGGTACTAAAAATTCCATGCCAGTTATAATTTATTTCAGTTATATGATATAAGAATCATTCTGTCAGGTTTTTTTGTTTTTTTTTGTTTTTCTTGCGTGTATGAAAGCCCGTATACGTTCCAAATAAATTACAATTTCTGCATAAATAAGTGATTTTTTTTTTTTTTTTTTTTGTCCAATCAGAAGCCGCCATTTGAGAAAGTTCAATCTTCGTTCATGGTCGCGCTTGTCCCCTGTTCCGTTATTATCCGTTATTCTTGGTTTCTCTTTTTCAGTCAGAAGCCGTCTTTTGAGAAAAGTTCAGTCGTCAACCATGGTCGCGTTTGTCCTAATCGTCGTCGGGCAGGCCAGGATAATGTACCTGCAACATGTTCTGGAACAGCTGCTTGCGCATTTTTGATCACATTTTGCAGGGCCTCGGTAAGTGGTCTGGTAGTCGATGGACTCTCAGCTGTCGGAGTATCAGCATCTGCCTCGGTGGGCTCTTGGGTGTCTTCAGTCTCATGTATATTCTTCTGGTGTCGCATCATATCGTAGTGTCTGGAGAACGTGCGTTTGCACTCAAAGCAAGTATACGCCATGTTGACGGTTAAACGCCGAGTGAGCAGGGTTTTGGGATATGCTTGGTTTTATGAGCAGTAACGCCCGCCAACGCCTAGCTTAACGCTTCCACGTCCTGGTGAAATAGCCCAGAAGCTCTGATTGTTCCAGATATCCCATGGAATTGACACTAATTACGCCTTACGCCTTAACGCCATATCGTAACGCTTTAGCATTGTCGATCATCCATGAGCGGACATCATCATGATGGGAGAAGATAATTTCCTATCTCCACCTGCGTCTCCAATAAGATTTGAAATGCCTCATGCAGGGTCAGCAGATTCTGGGCACCTGTAGTTCTGTTGGTATCCTCTTTTGGTACTATCTGTTTCTTATGCAGCAGAAGACATACTGGGGTCACCCATTGGGTGTCATCTATGAGCGTGATAAGATGACAACGCATGCGTTGGTGCTGAGCGGCCTCGGTGGTTCCACCTTGAGCTGTATCAATAATACCATCGACTTGAACGTTGGCTTGATGGAACGCTTCGGCTGGAATATCTTCGTTGTCGGGTTCAAATTTTACATCAGGCAATGTGGACTCTGTAGTGCTCATGGTGAAGGATGGTTTCCTGTGAGCTATTTAAAAGTCAACTGTGGACGCTTTTGATCTTAATGATGCGTCAAAACAGGTGTTTCTTTTGAGCCAACGCTCTGACATATACCACTGCATAGCTCATGCGTGGGGTTTTCAACGCTGTTCTTTCGATTTCCATATGGACCGGGTCCTTCTCCTGCAATTTTATATGGATAACGAGGTCGACATACTGCTGACCTAAAGCCCGTCGTAGTCTGGGTGCCAATGTGTTATGGGATAATATTACGGCTTTGTATTTCGAATACCCTTCGTGGTGAAACTTGTTTTCTGTGACCTCCAACGTCTCGCCCACCTCAGCGTCCATGCTTTCTTTGAACAAATCCCGCCATAGCCTTGTGTTCACGTTGGCACGAAGGTTGCTCTGACTTTGTGGTGACCCCTCGCTAGGTAACATGTGGGTCATCAACCGAAGATCTTCAGGGGTATGAGCTCCGAACAAATAGCCGTACGAACGACTCGTGCCGGCTTGAAACGGCTGCTTGAAATGGTCGATGTTCTGAGGATAAATTCGACTACCAAACACATGGATTTGCACTCTGTCGATGGGATTGGAGAACAACACGAAGTATTGGCAGCTCAAGGCAATATCTCTGGACGCCTTCTCTTGGGGAAAGAGATTCTGAGTCAAATAGATGACGGACGGATTCCGATGATGGATTCCTTCGGTTAACAATTCGGCGATAATGTGTGAATTGTCCTTGACCGCACCCTTCAGATGGAGGAGGGAACGAAGATATACGCTTGATCAATATCGCATTCTGTAACCCTGCAGTTTCGTAGGCTGGCTGCCACTGGCTGTAGCACCAGACTATACGGGTATAGCTGAGGGGCCCTTCCTCCAAGAATTTGATCACCCAGGATGTCTTGCCACATCCCGTCGGGCTGCTGACCGTCATGGTATAGGTATGCTCTACTTCACTTGATGGACCCATAGCGGATGGGCTCAGTGGGAGGAGGAGAGAAGGAAGAGGGGGAGAAGGAGGAGGAGAGGAGGAGGAGGGAAGGAAGAGGGAGAGAAAGAGGAGGGAAGGAGGAGGAGGGAAGGAGGAGGAGGGAAGGAAGAGGGTAGGAGGAGGGGGGAGAAGGGAAGGAGAAGGGAAGGAAGAGGGGAGGAAAAGTTGAGGAGGAGGAGGGAAGGAAGAGGGGGATGAGGAAGGAAGGAAGGAAGAGGTGGAGAGGGAGGAGGAGGAGGGAAGGAAGAGGGGGAGAAGGAGGAAGGGGAGGAGGAGGGAAGGAAGAGGGCGAGAAGGAGGAGGGGAGGAGCAGGGAAGGAAGGAAGAGCTAGGGGGAGAAGGAGGGGGAAGGAGGAGGGGAGCAGGAGGGGAAGTGGAGGAGGAGGAGGATGGAGAGGAGGGAAGAAGGAGGTGGAGGAGAGAAGGAGGATGAGGGGAGGAGGAGGGGAGCAGAAGGAGGAGGATGTGGAGGAGGGAGGAGGATGAGGGGAGGAGGAGCAGGAGGGTAGGAGGAGGGGAAGGAGGAGGAGGGGGAGAGGAGAAGGAGGACGAGGGGAGTAAAAGGGGAGCAGCAAGCGGAGGATGGAGAGAAGGGGAGAAGGCGGATGAGGGAGAAGGAGGAGGGGAAAAGGAGGATGAGGAGAAGGAGTATGAGGAGACAAGGAGGAGGAGAAGGGGAGAAGAGGAGCTGAGAAGGAGGAGGAGGGGAGGAGGAGGAGGGAAGAAAGAGGGAGAGGAGGGGAGGAGGAGGAGGGAAGGAAGTGGGGAGGAAGAGGGTAGGATGAGTAGGAGGGTAAGAGGGAGAGGAGTGGAGAAGGAGGAGAGGAGGAGGACGAGAGGAGTAGAAGGGGAGCAGCGCTGGAAGATGGAGAGGAGGGGAAGGAGGATGAGACAAGGAGGAGGAGAAGCGGAGGAGGAGCTGAGAATGAGGTGGAGGAGAGAAGGAGGAGGAGGGAAGGAAGAGGGAGAGAAGGAGTAGGGAGGAGGAGGAGGGAAGGAAGTGGGGGAGGAGGCGGAGGAGGAAAGGAAGAGGGAGAATGGGAGAAGCGGGAGGAGGAGGAGGGGAGGAGGAGGGAGAAGGAAGAGGGAGAGAAGGAGGATGGGGAGGAGGGGAGAAAGAGGAGGAGGAGGAGGAAAGAGAGGAGGAGGGGGAGGGGAGGAGAAATAACCTAGGGTTTGAGGAGGATGAGGAGGGCTGGAGGAGGAGCAGGAGGAGGACAGGGAGCAGAAGGAAGAGGGGAAGAGAAGGAGGAAGAGGAGAGGGAGGGACGAGAGAGAGGAGGAGGAGGCAATTAAAAGGGTACCGGGATAGTTAAAAGCTCTTCCTTAGCAATCACATCACGATTTTATTTTTTGCAAATTTTCTTTTATACCTTTTGGAATTTCCCGTGGGCCAAGACAAAATAACCCCAAAAGTGGCGGAACCCTGATAAACTGTCCTATTTTGATGGGATTGAATTGAAAATTACTAATGACTCATCTGACTTCTTCTAATATTTTCAATATGGTATCACTCACTCCTTTGTTGGAAAGCGTATAATCCGACCAAAAGTGTTTTTATTGATCAATACGTGTTTGGGTTGTTCGTATAATTGTTACAACGGTGGAAGGGGGATAACTCGTTCACCCGATTGGCGTTCCTGGAAATGATAGTTTATTTGTTCAGCTCTGTTTATTTGATCAGCTCTGTTTATTTGATCATTTATTTCGGGAAACAAAAATAAATGAATCATATTCTATCGACAATTGTATACATGTAATTCCCTTGAAATGGCAAAATACTGATTTTATTTTTTCTTTTTTTTTTTTTTTTTTTTTATTCGCCTGTGTATTTCACTCGAATACTTCACTGCGAAAAATAAAAACCAATGTGTAACGTTGTAGCAAAAACTTATACACATTGGAAAACAACATTTCACTGATACCATTTGAGTGATGGATACACTGTATTTTATTTATTTTTTTTTCAGCGATGAACAGACAAAAAGTGTAATATTCACAAAAATACTGCTATAACGGAACGATGTGAAAAACATTCCTATCTCTGAGAGTTTCGATAACTTGAATTTTCATTCCTTCAATTTTTAGCTTTTCCCATCATCTCGAACACCATATGGTCTACCTTACACCGGTGGTAGCGTAGAAGAGAGGAAGGTGGAGTTGGCCTGTTATAGTGAGGGTGTATCCTGATTTTTTTTTGGGGGGGGGGATTTAAGAGATATATTTCCAGTTTCTGTAGGCTGGAGGGATAATTGTTAACAGAAAAATCACCAAAACTTTGATTTTTTGTATCATTTGTACTATTTAATTACGTGGTCTTTATGTTTATGTTGAAGATGTTTCCGACCGAAATAACGTATACCGTACCTGTACCGGTACTAAAAATTCCATGCCAGTTATAATTTATTTCAGTTATATGATATAAGAATCATTCTGTCAGGTTTTTTTTGGTTTGTTTTTTTTTTTTTTTACGTGTATGAAAGCCCGTATACGTTCCAAATAAATTACAATTTCTGCATAAATTAGTGATTTTTTTTTGATTTTTTTTTAGTACCTGGTATTAGTATATTTTCACTCTTGTGCGGTATATAATTGATCTGTCTAAAATAAAGTTATATAAAACAAATTCCTCTGGTGTCATTTGTCACCTATTCTTTTTAAGATAAAAATGTTGAAATCCGGGTTTGAAATTATTTGCTGTTCATTTGTCAGGTCAGAAAGAGGGGTTCCGAGTGGATGACATTGCTCCTTTAAACAGGAGATCTCCACCGCAGGGGAACCAGCGTATAACGCTTGTGAACCGTTACTCTTGTCGAAAAATCTCGAAAACACAGAGATCTGAATTGGAGCGAGGGGTATCCCTCCCGTTGTGACGTCATTTCAGGTCGATCCCCATGTGACTGGTTTTATTTTTAGCACACATTTATCCGGGTGAAACTTCGGGAAGCGATTTTTGCATGTCACGTTGTCGGCGCTTCTAAATAATAAAACCTTGTCCACATCGTTATTAGCCAGGTAAGAACAGTTCCATCGAGAACAGATACTTGAGTCGACTATAATTTTTAACTTTTAACAAAAAGTTTTTGAGTTTCGAGAGAGTGCGTGTTGAACCAGGACAAAAACTTCGCGGGAAATCGGACATACAGATCCACGTACGACTCGTCCGTCAAGGTAAAACGCTCTTTTCCACTGGTATTCTCCTATATAGGTCGATGCTATTAACGCTGTTGTACACTGATTAAATCAGCATGTAAACTCATGGAGCCCAGGTTATACCGCAATATTGATCGGATAAACGGTTTGCTCGCTCTCCACGATTCTATTCCAGTAAATGCTCATTTCTCATTTTTGTCATCATAGGGGTTGTACTGAGCAGGAAGATTAAACGGGCCGGTTCGCCGATTTCCACTGCCCCCAAGGTGAAAATGCCACCGGTGGGCCAAAGTGGGGACCTCAAGGGTCAAGTTGAAGGGTTGATCAACACTCACAATGTAATGATATTCAGCAAGACCACCTGTTCATTTTGTAAAAAGGTGAGTGTGTAATAGTCCCTGAAGTACCGGTATAAATAATATGTATGGCAACATGCTAGATGTGATTTCTGATGATCGTATTTCATAGATTGAGCTTGAAGTCATACCAAAACGGCGAGTTCTAAACCCTCGCCCGACGCTAACAATATGACCTAAGCAAACCGAGCTATATCTCCACAGATCCATATCTTATCAATCACCACCGTTTATTTGGGTGTTCGGGAAAATATAATTGATATAGCAGCATAAATCCACACGCAACAATGTTTTCTTCCAGTTGTCTCTGTTTGTCTAAATCATTTCTCGCCGTGAGGTCAACGATCATGCGTACATGATACATTTGAATGAAGATCACGTGACACTCATTTGGGCCCCCTAGTCATCGTCGCACTTCCTCAACACGTGGCTGGATGTTTGCAGCTCACAAGCGCACTGAAATCATGGCAGAAGTGGTTATTTGGTTACTGGTAATCTACATGCTTGAGAATAATCTTGCATTCCGAAATGATTCTCGACAAATGACGTATTGTAATTGCATAATAACTAGGATTGTGACAATGACTTGAGGGCACAAATGAATCACGTGACCTTCATTTAAATGTATCGTTCACGCATGCTTGTTGACCTCATGGTGCAAAATCATTCAGGTAAACAAGAGACGACTGGAAGAAAACGTTGGTTTGTGTGGATTTATACTGCTATATCAATTATATTCTCCCGAAGACCCAAATAAACGGTGGTGATCAATAGCATATGGATCTGTGGAGATATAGTGAGTTGCTATTAAACTCAGTTGACTCAGTTTTAGAGTAAATGTCCGCCCCTCGTCAGGCATGAAGGGGGACAGCGTTTAGAACTCGCCGTTTTGATATTACTTTACGCTTCATCTTTGAAATATGACATTCAGATATCACAGTTCCTAGGTGCACGGTGGGTATCCAAACAGATCTCTATCAGTGCAAACGATCTCTACCCGTAATGAAATTATCTTTACCGGTGCGTGAAGCGAGAAATTGTTAGATTTTGGAGAGGAGCATGCCCGGTCAAGGCAAAATAATCAGCCAAGCACCGAAAAGGTCTGTAAACCACATAGCACAGCGTACCCATATGAGTATCTAGATTTATAGCACGTGCAAGCTAAAGCCTCATGTATTTTCGTTATTTTTTAATTTGGGACACAGGATTGCCAGGTCGATTAGGAGAATCGACTCCATCATCAAAGAATGGTCTATTTTAGGGCATATCTGACTGTACACCAGCTGTGTTTGTCCCTTTAATTATGGCTTATTGTTCAAGTAACTAAAATAATTAAGCCTCAAAGTCGTCCTGTTTGATTGGGAGAAGAATTTCAATCAAAATCACTATTCATTTTACAACGATCTCTACCATGAGTTTGTGATATGCATGTTTTTCTGTGCTGAAGTTGACAACGATCTCTATCAGCGCTTACAGTGTTGGGATAGGCTTACTCTGGGGGATTTATACGCTGAAACCAATGAGTCTACAAGGGAAATCAAGCCCGGGACAAAATCATATTACCATGTTAGGGCGATCCCGCTAAAATAGAGGTAAAAGAGGTCGTTTGCTAAAAAGTAACTTGTTATTTATCTAATTTAATAGGCCAAATATCGGTCACGCTACTGAAACAACATTGACTGGTTCTTAAAATGGCAAATTAATTAAAGGACAAGGAACAATAGATAGATTAATGCGCCTGAAGTTTTGGAGCATTGATGACGAAGGAATCAAAGTTATTGAGTAAAAACGACCGTTTTTTCCTCCATTTTATAGAGCGAGATCGCTCAAACATGGTAATATGATTTTGTCTTTATTGATTTTCGTATATATTTATTGATAACGGTCTCCCTAACATGATTACGTTGGGGGAAAAGAACAACGTGCTATCAACACGCTGATGCTTCCGACAAAATGATACATTTACTGGTACACAAATGAGTCCATAACATTATCCCCCAACGACAGTTTCCCCAGCGACATTTTCCCCAGCGACATTTTCCCCCACGACAGTGTCCCCACACGACATTTTCCCCAGGCGACATTTTCCCCACCCTAATATAAAGAAAGCTACAAATAAATTTGAAGTTATTTATTCGGATCGTAGCTTAAGAAGATTATATGTCAATGAATGAAAAGTGATCAAAAATTCCCGCTGCATGAAAGCGGCAAAAATTTGATATTATTATTTGATCACTTCATCAAGCCTACATAAGACTCTCCTACGTGCAAACTTAAAAAAATTCAAGGTGGAGAAATGACCGCGACTGCGATTGTCGGCAGATCGTAATTATTACAGCACGTAATATTAGGGTGGGGGAAAATGTCGCCTGGGGAAAATGTCTTGTGGGGATACTGTCGTGGGGAAAAATGTCGGTGGGGAAAATGTCGCTGGGGAAACTGTCGTTGGGGGATAATGTCGGTACCCCTACACGAGTAAAGGCGATTTGAAATTGAAAAAAAGAGATGGTACGATAAGGCGGCAGTTTGGCCTATACGTGGTGCGGTTGAAATAGAAAAAATAAACTGACTCCATTTAGGTCATTTTTTTTTCAGGAAATAGTACATGCTACGAATTCCAATTTCATGTCATAACTATACGTAATCATAAAGCGATCGATGTAGAACTTTCACAAATTGTGTACATATATTTTCTATTGCCGTAACACACCTTTCATCTTTCCGATGAGAGATGTTATCAGGGGAGTTAATGACCTCGCGAAAACTATGGAGATAGAAACTCTTGAAGCTTTTTACATAAAAAAGTGGATCGACGACCCACACAATTATTCGATGATAAAAAGATCGCATGACGGGAAACAGTGTTAAAAATATCAGCATAGCTCACATGACGGTTTCTGAGTTTGGAGATTGTTTCGTAGTCTTAAAATGCAATTTTCAACACCATACATTTGGATTAAATGTAAATTCAGATAAAATTTATTCATTTATTATCGACTTTCCGTTGTGTTTATGATCCAATAAAAACAATGCACACGGATATATCTGTAGGCCTATGCCTCAAATTTCTTGCCTTGCTGCGCAGAAAATGTATTTTCCATGATTTTGGCAAAAACACGTGTGACGTGATGATATTCGCGGGTATGTACAGAAAAATCTAGATCTAAGACCATTTAATTTATTTAAGTTGTTCTACTGATCAACACCTCCGCTACTCACACCACAAAATCTAGGGTTGGTCACTGGACAACGTTTCCATTCTCAGAAAGTGTTAAATTGAAATTGTTGTATTTAACACTATAAATGTCCGAGAATTGACAAAAAGCGTTGAAAAAAAAGTTGGCATATGAGAGCAATACAACACTATACAAGTGTTAAATTCAGCCTAGTAAAGTGTAGTATAATGTTAGATATTTTTTCAACACTTTCTGAGAGTGTTACAAATATAACAGCTTATATGATGGTGTAACTCCTCGGACATTAATAATGTTAAATAAAACGCTTTCATTTTAAGAGTGTTGAGATCATCTTCATTATATCAAGCCAATTTCTTCGTTCTCACTTCGAACCTTCGGACGAAGGTCACATTGTGTGTCGGTACGTAATTTACCGAGCTCCCAATGACAAGACCGAACTGACTCAATCATCTTTCGTGCGTGCGTGTGCAACTTGGCATCAGACAAATCCGCACAATACATCTCTGGTTCTACTAGGCCTGTTCATACGACTTGATTTGTAGATTTTTGTCCAACACTTTCCATGCACCGAACCTGTAGAGATAGTTGTCAGGAATTGGTAGAGATCTTTGTAATTCTAATTTCCAAAAAGTACATTGAGCACACATATTTTCACATAAACTTGCTTATTTTTACCCGTATATGTGAAATTTGACTGGAATTTGACAATATTTCTTTATAAAGTAGCCCCTTTCTATCAGGATT
The DNA here is from genome assembly GCA_036873755.1 of Hanleya hanleyi. Taxonomy (NCBI): domain Eukaryota; kingdom Metazoa; phylum Mollusca; class Polyplacophora; order Lepidopleurida; family Hanleyidae; genus Hanleya; species Hanleya hanleyi. The sequence continues at coordinate 12,512 of JAVTVY010009626.1, forward strand.
TCAATTCAAGACATTAAAGACCGGAAAATTTCATCACATTCTCAATACTGAATCGTCGATGGGGCGATCGGTGTCCCTGATTATGAAATAATCCGAGGACGCACGTTTGAAACAAGAGCGAAATATATTTCCTCGTACATTTAGGCGTACGCTGCGCTATATCATTTCAAGTATTACTCAGGTCTTCCTGGCAAAATAAGCTGAAATTGGTACATACCACTATTCGTAAACCCGTAATATTAGCTGGTGGAGATCGTTGTGCAGATGGTAGAGATCGTTTGCACTGGTAGAGATCTGTTTGGATACCTACCGTGCTAGGTGGTTATCTCCATCTAGCATGTTAGCTGAGTTGATCATCAGTGGGGTAGATTAATACTTCCAATGTTCACATTGTACGCAGGGTTCATACGCCTCTTGAAAAGTCCTTAAGACTCCTGGAATTTAATTGCTTACCTGGAAAGTCCTGGAAAATGCTTAAAAATAAAGTAAAACTCCTGGAAGAACTGCACATTTGTCTTCTGAGAACAACCAGCGATCTGATGCCATACGTTAATGTGCCAACAATTTTCCTGTACTTCGTTAATTTGATCATCTTTGTTCCGAGTTATTGTAATAAAGACTCCTGGAAAATGAAAAATATTGACCTGGAAAGTCCTGGAAAACTCCTGGAATTTTTTTCTGCTGTAAGTGTATGAACGAGCTCAGGCACTTATTATATATATACCGCATATCAAAATTAATAAATATCATGTTGGGCTGCTGTGCAGCGCATGACTTCATAACATGCTCGACCTCCTTCAGCACTTGATAGGCTCCTTCAACATGTAACCAAGTTTTTTCAGCACATTACAGGCTCGTTCAGCAGTGAGTGACTTCTTCAGCTTATGTCCTTCCGCAGGCTATAAGATTAGCTCCCCATCATGACAGTATCCTTCACATAATAAGGCCTAAAAAAAAATCTGTGTGTTTCTGGTAAACTGACCTACCTGAAAAAAATGTGCGCACCTCAAATGTTTATATTGCTTTTTGAAAAAAAAAAATACACAAATATATTTAAACTTTCTCATTATAAAAGCACTGGTCTTAAAAGCCAGGTAAAAGAAAGAATATTACAGACTTGATTACACTGAATATAAGTTCTGAATATAATATTCTGCTTATCACTTGGTTTGAATCATTTGGCAGACATCTTCATTTAATACTCGGTAAAAAATGTGACAAAAAAAAATCAAAAAAATCTCTACCTGGATATTTTCTACAGGAAACAAATCATTTATTTGTTTAAGCCTAACCTCTTTCAGTACAGACTGTTTCAGCACTCACTCGGTTTTGACGGTCGCGATCGCGCTCCTGCACAATAATGCTCGCAAATGCGTCTTCACAAGAGTGTTTAATCACGCACCTAAATAAACATCGTCAAATAACAACAACTTCTCATTTCTTTACTCGTCGAAACTTAAAAACAGATCGCCGAACGATGTGGTTTTCACAAAAATGAAAACTGGCACTTGCGAAATCTGTGTGTAAGCCAATGAGAACACTTGTGAAAGTTTGCCGAAATGTGGCAGGGAAAGTACTCCATGCATTCAACTAAAAACCTTCCTTAACTGGAACGTGACATCGATGATAGATTATAAGACAACAAACACCGCAGGAAGTTAGTTTGTGAACTTTACATGTATATGGTGTAAAACCTGCACAAAACATACAGAGAAAATATGGATGTCGGGTGTTCACGGCCAGGTGTTGAAATTTCTGGAGCAATATGTTGTCGGCACAAAGTTTGTAAACAACGTAACTAGACACCTATCGTCTAAAGTCCATCAACTAGGCCTGAGCTATGAGAAAAAATAGAAATCACTCCTGCAAACCAATTCAGAAGAGCGATTCTGGTGGGAGCAATTGCTCTCGCCAAAAAATTTGTGGGAGTGATTTGTAGCTCTTGCAGATTTTTCAAACACGAGTCACTGTTTTAGCATACAGCAGACTTTTAGCCTCCAGCTTGGCTAAATGATTTATGATCTGACATCAAATGATGGTTACTTATCACATATTGGGATCATTCAGCACATGATACATGTAAGCTCATTGAGCTCATGATAGGATCCTTCAGCATATGATGGGATCCCGTAGCACATGACTGGCTCCTTCAACATATATGTGACCGGTTTCATGGCAAATGTGTTTCAGCTGGATACCTCCAGCATCTGACATGCTTTCTTTTAAAATGGAGACCTCTGGTGACCTCTGAATGGTACCATTCTGGAGACCTGAACTGGTGGTTACCTTAGGCGTAAAAAAAAAAGACCTGTGTTTCCGGTAACCCGACAGACCCTAGATTTTTCTGCCGACCCTAAATATTTTTTTCTTCTTTTTTTCTGACTGATAATTCTCGCAAATGGCCCCAAAAGATGGGTAGATGGTAGAGAGATTGAGACGGACCAAGTTACAATATATATTATCCAATAATATAGGCGGGCCAATGCTTGGATAGCCTTTTGATCGACATGGGCTTACGTTTATTTCAAAATCATCCTCGTCCGGCATCTCTCGCCCACCAGCGCCATGTTTTTTTTGCATTCTGGGAATCCACGAAGTCGGACTCCGTCACCCATAGTGCGATTACTGCTGGCGCGAGGGTTCCCGATTCTCCAGCGAACTCTCCCGTGAAGCAACAACCACAAATGCAAAAAGACGACTGTCCGATGATTTTGCCATTGTTGAATTTGATCGATTGATGCTCATTCTCCTGATAAGTAAAGATAAATTGGGCGTTCTCCTGACAAGTAAAGACAAATGGGGATGAAGGAATACTACCAACTGCTGCCTTTTCGTGGCAGTTTCATAACGCGACTTGCCTACGCTGAACCACGCTGAACATGTTCTGCACGGGGCACTGCAGGCAGCCAGTGCCGTAGACGATCTATTCTATACGTTTTTGTCGAGATTTCGAACTGAATTTTTCGTAAAACATTAAAATTTCACACAGTATATCAACTCAATTATAGTAATTATATCCCCAGAGTACCATGTGAAGAGAGCATTTCTCAATTAGATGGGTTTTTTTTAAAATTAATTTTTGAACATCACGGACAGCATGTTATACTGTACAGATTAGATAGACTATTGTCATCCTGGCCCTGATAACATGGTAGCCTATGGTGATGTGTTGTCCTTACATAAAAAAGCTGGACTTTTTAATGTCTTTTTATCTAGCAAGTAAATCAATGAAAACCCAAGAAGATTCTGGTTGAGGCCATGGGCCATTAACTCCAAATCTTTTGGACATTATGATTATATCTCGAGAACAAAACATTCTCGCAAACTTTAACTGGGCTCACATCAACTAGAGGATGAATGGATTTGTTTGTTCTTCTACCCACCTAAATCCAAAATGACCATTTACCTCAATTTTTTCAGGCCATGGTCTTACTTGACAGAAGAGAAATATTTAACTCAATCACTTATGTATATATTTACACACTATTTAATTCATAAACATTTATGCATAAATGTCATTAGTTCAAAATGGAACTCTTTCTGGTTGTGTAGTACAAAGAACAGCGTAAAATAATGCTTATTCCATTAGCCCCCATATAAAAAAAAATTCCCTACCTACCTACCCTATTTTTTCTGATGCATGTTACCGGAAACACAGGATTTTTTTTTTTAGGCCTTATGGTTACCTCTGATCAGATGGTACCATTCTATAGACCTCTGGCCAGATCATGGTGCCATTATTGAGACCTTTGACCAGATGGTACTATAATAATTATTGAGACCTCTGACCAGATGGCTTCCTCCTAGTGACCTCTGACCAAATGGTACCATTTTGAAGACCTCTGGCCAGATGGTATCATTATTGAGACCTCTGACCAGATGGTTCCCTTCTGGTGACCTCTAACCTGATGGTATCATTTCATAGACCTCTGGCCAGATTGTGCCAGAAGATGGTACTATAATTATTGAGACTGCTGACCAGATGATTCCCTTCTGGCGACCTCTGACCAGATGGCACCATTTCAGTGTGACCTCTGACCAGATGGCACCATTTCAGTGTGACCTCTGGCCAGATGGTTCACTTCAGGTGATCTCTGAATAGCTGGTACCATTCTGTGGACCTCTGGCTAGATGGTACCATTCTAGAGACCTATGACCAAATAGTACTGTTCTGGATACATCTGACCAGATGGTTCCATTCTGGAGACCTTTGACCAGATCAGGGGTTGAAATGTTCATGAAATACCTGCAGGACATTTGTCAAGAATTGTCCGGTACATAATTTAACTGTTACGCTGCGGCGAGCCGTTCAAATGGCTCTCATCTTTCTATACGAAAAATGCGACGAGCCGCAATACCGGCTTGCCTTTGCTTCTGTCAATGCGAGTACAGCGATGTACCATTCTGAAATCGCTTTTATCAAATTTACCATGCATGAAACTTGATAAAAACCATACATATATTGTTAGCTAAGCTTGACTTGATTTCCTGGATGTAAACTTGATATTCTGTCTCAGAATAACCAAGTCAGGAGGAAGAAATAAAAATGAAAAATAAAAAAATGCCAATGGAGATTTCCATAAAACGTTGTCGAGAAGCCGCCCAGAAAATATAAAATACTCACGGAAAACCCCTTCAAAATATATGATTCTTTGGTATAGTTGAAGTACAGAAGCTCAGTTTATATTTCCAAAGTGCGTGTTTCGATGAAATTCGCTAAACAAACTTTATTTTCAAATTTCTGTCGAACTTCTGCGCCACGTAATTTCGTCGCGATGAGATAAAAATGGCGTCTCCCTCAAATCAGCTCGACTCAGTGATTGAAGGGCTCTGGCCAATGAGCGCTTCGATGTAGGTCACTTTACCACGCTTGTCCAATCAAGATAACCGATATCGGATCGGCTGTTAGCGTTACTAGAGAAACGGGAAAACACCCCTTGCAGTTTTTCTATGTTATCGTCTGTTTGATTGGCCATCAGTCGAAATCAAGCCTTCAATCAGAAACTACAAGGAATTCCCTTTCCAATGAGACGTCATACGCCCCACATGGCGGACGAAAAGTCGGAAAAGACCAGGGAGAAAGGCAGCTGAAAAACCAAGATTTTCCGCTGTAATTCCTCATAATTCGCCATTTTTGATCGCATTTCTACCAAAATACTGTAGTCTCTTCAAATAAATTTTATTTACGCTGACAACATCGTCGATTTTGCTATAAAATGCGGTCGAATAGCATTGACTGAACCAGTTGGGATACATTGATATGTTAGGCCAGTCACCAGCAAACAAAATTAAATAATATTTTTGCTAATGAAATCCGGATTTAAACAAAAAAAGTCAGCATTTCTCCTCGCACAGCATACAAAAGAAATTAGCAGCATAACAGTTAAAATACATGTAAACTGACTGAAAACCTGCAGGACAGTGCCAATTTACTGCCGGACATGTCCTGCAAATAGATAGCAATTTTGACCCCTGCAGATGATACTATTCTGAAGACCTCTATTGGGATGATTCCCTTCTGGTGACTTGTGACCAGATGGTACCATTCTGGAGACCATCTGGGGAAAGGTTTCAGTAATGGTACCATTCTGATGATCTCTGACCAGGTTGTACCATTCTGGAGACATTTGACCAGATAGGATCATTCTAGAGATCTCACACCAGCTGGATCCTTCCTGGAGACCTCTGGCCAGATCCATTTACAAATGCAGTACTATTCTGGAGACCTACGGCCAGATGGTACCGTCTTACAGACTTCTCTGACCAGACGAAACTGTTCTGAAGACCTCTGATCAGATGGTACCATTCTGAAGACCTCTGATCAGATGGTTCCCTTCTGGCATGTCTGGTGACCTCTGACCAGATGGTACCGCGCTGGAGATGGTCAGTTTTGCCCTCAGAATGGATATTATGACTGAAAACCTCTTCTGTCTTCGTTAAACATTTGAGCAACAGTGAAATAAATTTAGTAGGAATAGCATGCATTAATATGAAACAGAGCTGCCAATTTCCAACTTGGCGCAGGTGACAGGTAAAAGCTTTTCCTGCCTGTCACTTGCTAAAATTCATTCCTTGCAGTTTGATCATGTTCAACGAAATGAATGATTGAACTCTGTCCACGAAATTAGGGGTGTTGTAAATATTAATAGGGTGATTGAATTTACCATATTACCTATTATAAATTTTAGGTAAAACATCTTTATTTGTATAGCGGGTGGTTGGGTGGGCATGGGTTCCTGTTGCTTAATGCATTTTGCTGAGAAGCAACAGGAACTTGATAATGCGATGTATAGCACTGTAATATCAGTTGTCTTTATTGCACCATGTGAGCATCCTGTCTGTGTCTTGTGCGCTGTCCTCGGTGTTTTATAGGGTGGATGGAGGGTGTCTGGTTCAATGCTGCTTCAAAGATTTCTTTTTTGAAGTAGCAGGAACGCAACTTGGCTGGGTGGTGCTTAGTTGATTCGTCACGATATAGCTGAAATATTGTTGAAAGCGACGTTAAATTCAATTCACGCACTCACTTAGGTGGTTCGTCGCGATATATATTGTTGAAAGCGACGTTAAATTCTATTCACTCACTTAGTTGGTTCGTCGTGAAATAGCTGAAATATTGTTAAAAGCGAGTCGTGACGTTAAATTCTATTCACTCACTCACTTAGTTGGTTCGTCGCGATATAGCTGAAATATTGTTGAAAGCGACGTTAAATTCTATTCACTCACTCACTTAGTTAGTTCGTCACAATATAGCTGAAATATTGTTGAAAGTGACGTTAAATTCTATTCACTCACTCACCCCCTTGAATTATTTCATTGCAGGTGAAAGCTTTATTCAAGTCCCTGGATATCACATATAATACCTTGGAACTGGATCATGAAGGTAAGACCACTTGTCCATACATTTTTTCTATCACCTGCATAGCATCAGGCATCAGACTCCTAAATAATTTACACGTTCGGCAGTATTAACAAAATTGTACCTTGCTGATTCCCTAATTGAGTTTAGACTTTCATCTTTCGACTGGAAGTAGTTTATTTCAAGTGCTACAATGTGACAAACTTTTTGTCAAACATTATCCATCAAAATTTCAAGCTGTGCGCGCCTCTACACACGAGGTTCTTATTTCGCTGTTTTCTCTGCCTGCTGAAAGCACTGCTCAGGCCCGGCAAATAGTCCCCCGGCGAGGCATTTTATTGAGTAGTCAATCGAATTGCAGCTGAATAGAACAAATACCATACTTGCCAGTGGTACCAACGGCTTTCTATTAATCATTGCAACGAAGGCGGAAAAGAATCGAGAAAATTCTGGTCTTTGGCAGAGATTACATGTATGTGTAGTGGTTAACGGATCGGGACTTTTTTTTATTTAGGAGCCTGAAGCCATCAGTCTTTAGGGTTTGTATACTCTGTGAGAGCTGTTTGATCACTCTCCTGAATTTTGTGATGCATGAGTGATTACTCGCTCCGAGATCACTCTCCAAAAAAAGAATTAGGAGAGTGATCACTCTCCTTGAGAGACTAGCATGGCTGTACAGCCTGAACAGGTATTTTGGTTTCTGGTTCTGCCCTGCACATTTTATCACAACTTTTTAAGCAAAGTTGTCTGCCTTGACCAAGATTTAGAGTGTCACAAAACTAATTGGTCTGTATTATGTGATGTTACGGCATGACCAGCCCTCATCTATATTTTGAGGGTAAATAATTAAAGTGGATGAGGGATTTACAGTTTTATGAGTAAAACTTGCTCGTTTCCTTCATATTCATATGTACTGGGTTTGTAATTTGATAATAAATAATGAATAATTATAGCATCTAGCATGTGTATTTAAAAAATCAAGGTCATGCTAAACAATCAATCAACTGACAATGGCCTAAGTGTTAAGGCCCATTTCCACAGCACTCGTCTCGACAACCACAACTGCAAACGACAAATACATGCGGTTTGGTGCATTTCCACATCATGCGTTACGAAAACAACATTCCCACCATTTCAGCCATTCAACGGAAGGGATTCCCCTCAACGTAGCCGGGCTAGCGATTTCTATCCCCTCTGATTGGGCAATAGTTCAGCGACAATGCATTGGAATAGCCTTGGTTCTAATTTTGTCTCGCGTCAATCATGTGGTTCTGATATCGCCGCGACAGACACGTGCTGTTAGTATTGCACCATTGAATAACATGATGGCTATTTTGCGGATGTGGTTGCCAAAATGTATGCTGTGGAATTGGGCCTTTAGCTGTTGAAATATTGTTGGGAAATGAATATTTTGGGTTTGAGGCCGGACATAACAGGGCTGCATGATGAGTGCATCTAGGAATTTTTTGCATGTTCCGAACCCAGTTCCCATTCACAATTCATTATTGAGGGTCCAATTTTTGTTAGTGAATTCCGGTGCAAATAGCCAGCTATGCATTCAGATTGAAACGAGGCTCTCAGAAGGTTTTTCTAGTAGTTTTTTTTCATTTGAGTTTTGGTGTCGGATGTTTTGCGGAACTAAATTGGCTCTAGATGCAGCCCTGTATAACTACATGTACGTTAGATTGTTTATCTCTTTCCAAGAGCGGAGATCTTCAGTTCAAGAATACGAAAAGAACTCAAAATAGAAAAAGCCGTTAGCAAAATATTTTTACTTTGGCCTACTCCCTTGCTGTCACTGCCATATCATTGCTGGAATACAGGAATCCCTTTCCTGTTGTTATTCTGATCATTTGCATTTCTCTCTGCTGGCTCAAACCAACCGCCAATTCGAATCAGATTTATTAAAACACCCCAAAGCGTTAACACATAAATGACTTGCTATACCAACACTCAACAGCCCCTGGCTATCTGTGCGGGAAATATCTGCATCTATAATGCCCATGCGAACTTGCATCAGATGTTTATACAAGCATGAAATTGAGTTCGGAACAGGACATATGTTTCAGTGAAACTTCTCTGATGATAACAGACGTACATGTACTTATTATTATATATGATAGGGATGTTGCATATTGAACATATTCTGTTATTGTTCTTAGTCTTGGATATGTACATAGCCCTAGTCCTGATGTGTTATTCACATTATTGACGATGGAGCTAAATAAAAACCGGTTCTTGGAATTTCAATATTTGCCAGTACTGATCATTCGATTATTGGATCTCTGGACAGTGTCTCGTTCCGCTCTGCTTTGATATCACACGTAATTATCTCGTAGTTATATAGCGATCTGAAAATGTCGTCCGGCAACAGGAATTCCTGGAATGGGACGATACAACGAAACCCGGAAGAAAATTATTGCGTTCCGCCAACATACTTGTATAAATACAATGGAAATCAGAAAAAGGATAGCTCATTGCCATAGTTACCATTCTTCAGCAAATGGTTCTAACTGGTTATTGAGTGATTAAATATGTTCTGTCTAGCTGGCCAGAGATTATCTGATGGATGACGATGCATAATGTATATATAGTCCACATGTGCATATATATCGACCATTCACTGACCCCTTTAATGTGTGACAAGTATGTTCCTAGTATATCTGTGAAGCATGACGGAATAGGATACATGTAAACACGATGAATGGAGTCGGGACTTCAGATTACCCCCTTGATACAATGTTAAACTTTGTGCCCAAATTAGACAGCAAATAGAAAAAAAATATTTAAAGAAAAGTATTTATTTTTTAAAAATATTTTTCTTGCTTTGAGAATCAATATCTATGTTCGTGGAGATTATTTCCTCATCAGTTGTCATATTTGAGTCAAAGCCTTTTAACTTGGCTCCCAGCTGGCACCACCTAAAGGCGAATCGGCATGAAAAACTATCCCAAGCAAGAGCTTGAGGAAACATTTTGCCGTTCCGAATAGAGGTTTTGCCCAAATTAGGGTAATCTAAATCCCTGGGAGTTTGCTTGTAATTTAGTCTTATGTTGTCATTGTAGAATATATATAGGCCGATAGGTATATAGATCGATGTACATGTACACATTTGTGCCCAGTCTATATTTATGTGACAGTTTTCCATCTACAATCACAATCGGATATTTCTTGGTTACAGTTTGAAGACTTCTGAGCAAAAATGAATTAACAATGAAAAAAATATTTAAATTGGGTTACCTGTCACTTGAGACAGGTAGCTTATTTTTGTGCCTGTCTCGTGCAAAGAGTACCTGTTAGAGACAGGTGTGAAATTTGACCTTGAGTAAGTCAGTATGTAGTTTATTCACACAAAATGTGCCGTTTGAACTGACTGAAATTTTCACGAATATAAGTTTTATAGAATTCTATGGAGAAAAAAAACAGTGCATTATGGGATATCTTCCAGTTTTAAAGCATTTGATTGGCCAATTCAAAATTTCAAAAGGAAATCCGCGGTTTTCATTGGTTCCTCTTGAAAATTGGAAGACAAACCAGTCACTGAGTTGCAGAGTTTTTGTACATACATGTACATGAAGAGGTTCATTAAATACTGTTTAACAACTCATTTCTACATTCTTTGCAGCCAATGGTGCCGAAATCCAGAACACGCTTCTCGAGCTCACCGGCCAGAATACGGTTCCAAATATTTTTATACGAGGAAAACACCTAGGTATGTAGATTAAATGTTTAAATAGTTACGAAACTTCACTGACCTCAAATATATTTGAATTTCGAAGCGGGTCGTATGAGTGGGTTATTGATTGGCTGTTCTACATGTAGGCCCCTATGCATCTTGCCACACGGTCACCGAATGCCTTATTAGGACAAATGACGTAATTACTGAGGGAAGACGTCACTCAATGTCATTGGATATGTTCTGATTGGCTTGTCTCTGGTTCGTAGATGAAAATTTAGACCTTAGATTTTGAATGCTGTAGGTAGTTCAGTATATGGTTCATACTCCATGTAAAAGTCACGAGACAATGCATAAAATAGCCAAGTCTGGGGACAACAATGTGTCTAGACTTGTGCCTTCTCAGCGACACAAAGACTCAGACAATAGCTTCCAACATGAAGTATCTACCCATTATGGTTCATCAAGGCTAATTTGAAGTATGAATAAAGAAGTCGGCCTGAGATAAAGTCGCCAATGCTTTGAGGTTTCTTATCTTTTGCTTTCTGGGTGTGTACACCATGTATTTTGATGTTACGTACATGTATTAGGTAAGGTGTACAGTGTTAAGAAAACGGTCTTATGAATGTAAGGTCATGTCTGCATTGTTAAAGGTATACATGTACATGTCCTCAGTCTGGAACATCAGGTATTTTGACGTTCGACCTAACAAAATTTAGACCTGCTCTGTGGGTAGTTCGGATCATTAAGCAGTATATGATAGTAATATATATTCATTATCAAGCTGTAAATATGTCGTCTTTGTTTCAATGGCTATATTCCACATTATCGGGAAATGACCTGAGTAAGGGTAGGTGAGCTTTTCAATACCGTTTTTCACTGTACATGTTGATATATATATATGTATGATACATTTTCTAAATACATTTAGTCTAAACATCAGTGCATTCTGGGGTATCTTTCAGTTGTAAAGCATTTGATTGGTCAATTTACATTTTCAAAAGGAAATCCAGCATTATTATTGGCTTGTGGAGAAAATTGAAAGAAAATCAAGCCAATCACAGAGTTTCTGTATCAGGATCATTGACCATAACCATTAATCATGAATGTAAATGAACAAGTCTAACAACTAAAATACAAAATCTGGTGTTGAAGGTCTTGTAATAAATAATAAACTGCACAGGAATTAGAGCTGACAGTTTGATTTTTCAATAAAAACTACCATCCATACCATCACTACCATCCATACCATCACTACCATTCCTATCATCCATACCATTCCTACCATCACTACCATCCATACCATCACTACCATCCATGCCATCACTACCATCACTACCATCCATGCATCACTACCATCCATACCATCACTACCATCCATACCATCACTACCATTCCTACCATCACTACCATCCATGCCATCACTACCATCCATACCATCACTACCATCTATACCATCACTACCATCCATACCATCACTACCATCTATACCATCACTACCATCCATACCATCACTACCATCCACACCATCACTACCATCCATACCATCACATCCATACCATCACTACCATTTCTACCATCACTACTATCCATACCATTCCTACCATCACTACTATCCATACCATCACTACCATTTCTACCATCACTACTATCCATACCATTCCTACCATCACTACCATCCATACCATCACTACCATCCATTCCATCACTACCATCCATACCATCACTACCATTCCTACCATCACTACCATCCATTCCATCACTACCATCCATACCATCACTACTATCCATACCATCACTACTATCCATACCATCACTACCATTCCTACCATCACTACTATCCATACCATCACTACTATCCATTCCATCACTACCATCCATACCATCACTACCATCCATACCATCACTACCATCCATACCATCACTACTATCCATACCATCACTACCATCCATACCATCACTACCATTCCTACCATCACTACCATCCATCCCATCACTACCATCCATACCATCACTACCATCCATACCATCACTACCATCACTACCATCCATACCATCACTACCATCCATACCATCACTACCATCCATACCATGATGGTGATGGTAGTAATCCCACTTGGGACTGGACTATCCAGCAGTAATCCCACAGAGGACTATCCATCAGTAATAACATGGGACTGGTCCACCCAGCAGTAATCTCACACTGGAATGCCGTACCAGTAATCCGACTGCACTGACCTATCCATCCTACATGGGATTAACTTTTGCCAGTAATCCCACATGGGACTGATGTTATTATGCCCCCCCTCTAACTAGAGGGGGGGCATATAGCGATCGCTTTGTCCGTCCGTCCGTCCGTCCGTCTGTCTGTCTGTCCGTCTGTCCGTCTGTCCGTCCGAATTTCTTGTCCGAGCAATATCTTGGTTAATATTTGATGGACAGGATTGAAACTTGCATGGAATGTGGCTAGTGCCTCGTAGATGTGCAGCGTTGAGTTTTTTCCGAGTTCCGGTATAATTTTCAAGAGTTATGGCCCTTTTTCTGAAATCACTGTGAATGGGACTTGTCCGGGCTGGATCTTGGTTAATAATGTATGGACAAGTATGAAATTTGCATGATATGTGGTCAGTGCCCCACAGTTGTGCAGCGTAAAGTTTCTTCACGTTTCGCTTATATTTTCAAGAGTTATGGCCCTTTGTTCCTGAATTCTTCGTGAATTGGGACTTGTCCGGGCTGGATCTCGGTTAATATTGTATGGACAATTATGAAATTTGCAGGATATGTTGTCAGTGCCCTGTAGTTGTGCAGCGTGAAGTTTCTCCGCGTTTCGCATATATTTTCAAGAGTTATGGCCCTTTTTTCTTCAAATTTGTGTGAATTGGGACTTGTCGGGGCTGGATCTCGGTTAATATTGTATGGACAATTATGAAATTTGCAGGATATGTGGTCAGTGCCCTGTAGTTGTGCAGCGTGAAGTTTCTCCACATTTCGCGCATATTTTCAACAGTTATGGCCCTTTTTTCTTCAAATCTTTGAGACTTGTAGGGCTGGATCTCTGTTAATATTGTATGGACAAGTATCGTATTATCACTTGTTGGCTGATACTTGGAATATGTATTATGTGAGGCATGGCAAAAAAAGTGACAGAAACAGAATTTTTATAATTATCCAAATTAGGCCTCCACCAACCAATAAACAACAGAACAATGGCGGGGCAGTGTCGGATTAAAGCGGAAGGGGGGGCATACAATTGAGCAATCTCTGATTGCTTCCTTCCTGTGTTGTCTGTACCAGATAATCTATTCCAGACATTATTGTCTGTACCGCATCACTTATTCCAGACCTTATTGTTTGCTCTACATGTATGCTTTCAATACTGCTGCACCTTTGGCGGATGACCCCGCAAGGCGAGATGTTGGGGTTCTCAGAACGCTTGTTGTAATAGTTACATGACATTTTGAAGCTTTTTGGACTTAGCCAATTTTCTACATCAATTCCCGTATATAGACAGACCATGCAAAATCAACTAGTCCAGCAGTTTCAACTGGATATCTCTGAAACTTTGTACACATATTTAATCTGGTTTGGGATGTACATGTTCTGTTTAGGAGATGATATATTGAATTTTGTTGGAATTATGAGGTGTTGGGCTTTCTTAGTTTTCTTCAATTTCTCCCGTATGGTATGTAGATCATTTGTTAAGAAAAAGTTGAATGTAAATTCTACCAGATACTACTTGCCATGAGTTCACCGATTTTTTTCTCATCTAGACTATATTTTAAGAACAAATTATAGCCTCTATTGGACTAAACAAAAACCTTCAGATTTGCCATTTAGTTCTGCTACATTAATGATATCTGCAGGCAGAGGCATATATACGAGTTCTCTGAATGCCCAGTTCATTTCTTGAGCAGTTGAAAAAAATTGGAAACACAACGCAGCGCATTAAAACCTCTCAGATATGTTGATTCATCTCATTTACTTTATCAACCCTAGGTGGCCATGATGACACAATGAAAGCGAGCAAGGAGAAGCGACTGTTGCCAATGATCAACGGAGACTTAGAGAACTACGATTATGATCTCATCGTAATTGGGGGAGGATCCGGAGGGCTGGCGGCAGCGAAGGTCATTGGAATTTCTCATTTTTTTGGTCATGATTGAATAAATTACCCAGTGAGACCCCACCGATAGTAAAAAAAAAACTGCATGATAAATTAGAAAATAAGTCTTTATGTGAAATAAAAAAGTTTTTGCCTGGTTACTCGGGTGAAACAAAATCCCGGACATTGATCAACAGCTCTCGTAGATTTGACAAACATGATAAAACTGTGTAGGTTGGTTCCAATATCAGAATTGTTGGCCATGGGAGATGCGTAACAATATTATTGACAACACCACGTCGCGCCGAGGTTAGGCATCCAGCAGTGCTTTAACATTCACAATACCATGGAAATCTAAACATAGGTCTGAGATCAAAATACTTTCAAACCAAACAACTTTGAAGATTTTTTTGTCCCAATGTTAGATAGGCAACTACTAACAAAACACATACTCGATTGAGGCTACAAAGAAATGAATCCATCATACTCAATGAATAGATGGCCTATTGCATCACATCTGCATGACATCATGTGACCATCTGACATCATTTTGCGCCTCTTAAGGCTAAAAATTTGATATTGGGATGTCCGTAATGACAGTCATATCTGGTTAGTGATCGGCTAATGCTGAGCCAATCAAAATCAAGCATTTAATAATAATTCCGTTCAGTAGCAATTTGTGTTGTAAACCCTCTCTGTAATTGTTAGAATTTTTAGTTTCTCTCAGGTTTACAAAAATTCCATGTTTCTATTCCTGATCTTTTCAGCAAGCTGCCGCATTTGATCAGAAGGTAGCAGTCCTGGACTTCGTCAAACCCTCCCCTCCCGGAACTACGTGGGGTGAGTTCACGGTCACATCTATACAACAGTGAAACCTGTGAATACAGACACCTGGGTAAACTGATCAACCTCTAAATACAAACAAAATTCCTGGTCCCAATACATAAATTTAAAGTAGTTTGAAACTTGGTAAACCAGAAACCTGTCAAAACTGACACTATAATCTGGTCCCAAGCATGATCAGTATACACAGGGCCCCGTGGAGCTTCCGGGGATTGACCTGGGATGTTGTTGTGCACACCGCAGGTCATGGTAAGAATAGGCCTCAGCTCCTCAGACAGCTTGTCATAAGAGGCGACTAACTGAGGCACCCATGAGGTTCCCGGGTGTGAAAAGGAATAGGACCCCACCCGTGTGCTTCCCGGGTGTGAAAAGGAATAGGACCCAACGTCGTGATATGACTGAAATATAGTTGAAAGCGACGTTAAATCATATTCACTCACTAACCCAGTATACACAGGTTTCACTGTATAAAAATAGCCATCCATCCCAGTATCCATGTGTCTTGTGTCCATCCGTAATGTCATTAATTGTTGCATAACACCAAAAAATGACGTCGTAATGGAAATCTGATTGTTGTGTATAGTCACAATATTTTAATACGAGGCAGTAAGGCCATCCTTAAAAATATGTTTGTTGGCTGTAACCCGACCCTACCTCAGGAAGTTGGGTCGGTAGGTAGGTAATTTTTTTTTTTTTTTTTTTTTTAGATCAGGTTTTCCTTTTGGGGAGGGTGGAAGAGGTTAGTGTGATTTTGTTCAGATACTATGCAGGTCATTTGAAATATACTTTTTGTCTGGCAGCAAAATTATTTCAGTATAGAAAACTAGTTATCTTCAAGGTATAAAGCAAGATATTCTTAAATTCAGGCTTGTGTACATGTAACTGTTTTATTTCTTAGAAGACATCGACATCCTTGAACACATTCTTGACAATGACTAGTGACTAGCTGGTCAAAAAAAAAAAATAATTTACATATACCACTACCATGACTACCAGACACACTTTTGCCAAAATTGTGACAGGAAAGAAAAAAATCCTCTCAGTGTTATACAGAAGGTTGTTCAGTACCATTTGGAGTTGAGAAAATTACCTCAAATTAATCATTAACATCATTACTGCCCTTCCTCGTCGCAAATTTATGGTGTGCTTTTATTGAATACTTAGGTACTTCCTTTATTCAGATTAGAAATACATCGTAATTTAATTTACTGACAACAATGAGGCAAATACTAAGTTTCTAACCTGTGTCTTTTCGTGGAATTTAGTCCGAGGTGGAATTCTGACAAGCGTATTTGATGCCGACATCGGAACGTCAAAATTAAGCTGACGGGTCTAATTTGTCAAGACCGCTGAAGCCATCGACAATATCCATAGCTTCATCGACATAGAGGGTTATAAAGTTTCGGTTAAACAACAAAGCAGTATAGATTTTCTGCATTTAGGCACACTGAAGTCTTCTCGGATAAAAGTAGAAATCCAAACATCGTTGTTGTTGTAACATCGTCAGTCTCAGAATCTGTCGGTGTACGGACCCACGAGGTGGTGACAGTCCTAAACATGTCTACGTTCCACGTCGATTCGCGACAGAGCTCTTTATGGCAGGTTTTAATAACCAACCGTTTTGAAATATTTTTCCCATCCTGTGTTGCTGTTGCCTCTCGATGTGTTTATTGTCCTGTCGACTCTCCATCAAACCCAAACGCAAAACACAAGGGGGAACTTCCCGCCATATACACGTGGTCGACGAAAACTGCATTCCCCTACGGACTGGGCCATGGAGGATATGCCTTCAAAACGTGTGACATAAGCTCACATCGCCGACTACTGGAGAGTGAAATCCTGCTTGCTTTTGCTGGGTGAACGTTTTACATACGTTTACCCGAGAGAGGAGATAGGGGAGATAATTCTGACATTGCAAAATAAAATAAAAAGATGACCGGTCGGAAAATCGGCGAAAAAAGTTTCCAGTCGGCGGATTTTTGGACAGTCGGTCGGGTTACGCGCAACAAACTTATTTTTAAGGATGGCCTAATGGAAACATTAATCCAATTTTTTCATAACATCAGTGTTCAGAGGATGACGTAATGGAAATTCGATAGTTACGTAATGTCACAGTAAGAGGGTGAAATGGAAACGTTAATCTGATTGTTGCATAACATCACAGTAAGACTTTGTAAATGCAAATGTTATTCTCATTGTTGCATAACATCACAGTACATTCAATGTTGTAATGAAAATATTAATCCCATTGTTGCATAATGTCACAGTACGACATAATGAAAATGATAATCCCATTGTTGCATGATGTCGCAATACGATGTTATAATGAAAACGTTAATCAGATCCGATTGTACGTTGCATAACGTCGCAGTACGATGTTACTGAAAACATTAATCCCATTGTTGCATAACATCAGAGTACGACTTTGTGATGAAAATATTACATCACACATGCATGTGGTCATGGAACATAAGCTTATTGAAAATCAGCTAGATTGACTCATTTTAAGGGGTCACCAGGTCAAACTATGGAAAATTGTCACCTTTTAATTATCTGGTATAACACATGTGTGTGGTCACAGAGAAGAAGCCCATCAAAAATTAGTTGCGGGTGGTTGGGTGGGTTCAGGTTCCTGTTGCTTCAATGCATTTTGCTGAGAAGTAACAGGAACTTGATAATGTGATGTCTAGCACTGTAATATCACTTGTCTTTATTGCACCATGTAAGCATCCTGTCTGTGTCTTGTGCGCTGTCCTCAGTGTTTTATAGGGTGGATGGAGGGGGTCGGGTTCCATGCTACTTCAAAGATTTCTTCTTTGAAGTAGCAGGAACACAACTGGACTGGGTGGTGCTTAGTTGGTTCGTCGTGATATAGCTGAAATATTGTTGAAAGCGACGTTAAATTCTATTCACTCACTCACTCAAAAATTAGTCAGTTTGACTTCAGGGCGAGAAGGTTAAATTGTCAAATTCGTCTCCAATAGCTCTTCGCTCCCAATTGTTCTTTTCTCAAGGCAGAGGGGTTCTCAGTGCTTTGCACAGTTCATTTTTTTTTTTTTACAAAGGACCATATATGATTAGATGGGTAAATGGCCCCAGGACAGGTGCGGTAGAAGTGCCAAAAATAAAATATTACATATACAAGAAATTATTCAGTTGACATGAAGTACATTATTGTATACTCAGAAAACTTTCAATGTAGTGAGTCTCATCATTCTCGAATAACAGGGCCTTGAAGTAGTGCATTCATGCAAAATCGCCAATTTTAAGGCGAAAACACCTCATATTTCTTTCTATAAACATATGAAGATAACGATAACCAGAACCATCTTGATACAGCATACTCGCTGTTCCAATGTGTAGGTGTAGACCAAATCTGGTTCTGGTTAAC
Source organism: Hanleya hanleyi (assembly GCA_036873755.1). NCBI lineage: Eukaryota > Metazoa > Mollusca > Polyplacophora > Lepidopleurida > Hanleyidae > Hanleya > Hanleya hanleyi. The sequence continues at coordinate 31,380 of JAVTVY010009626.1, forward strand.
GTTTCTCTTCATGTGTTTTCAGAGAACAATAAGAATTGTTTTCACCTTAGAATCAATTATTTTGCACGAATGCACTACTTTACATCCCTGTTACTCAAGAATCATTTAGATAATTAGATCATTTTTCTGAGTATACAATATAATATTGTACTTCATGCCAATAGTGGAAGTATTTTATTTTGGTACTTCTGCATTGCACCTGACCTGAGGCCATAATACCAATCTAAAGATACTAGGTCCTTTGGAAAATATTGTTTGGATTTCTACATAAACTACAACATGTTAATAAAATACTATTTGTGAGATGGAGCTTTTTTGATGGTTAGAAAGGGATAATACTCAGCAAGCATTATATTATATGATTAAAGATGGTCCAACTCGCACATCAGAAGTGTCAACACAAAGCAAACTGTCAGCCTGTTATAGCTGTCTGTTTACACTCTGTAAACAGAGACCATATCATGTAGTCATAGACCCAGCTTTCACAGACATTTCAAGCATTATACACACATAGTTATATTAATAACTTTATCTCAGAGTAAGCTTCTGTTTGTACAGTCCACTGTAATATAGATCAGTGTTGACGGTTTAATATCGTGTAATATCAAAGTGAGAGATCTGCGCCATTACTGTAATTACATGATATGTTGTGTCCTGAATTATGCAATTATGGCCTGTATGCTGTTGAAATGTGCACATGTACTTGGTGAACTGATCATAATTGGACTGCTAGCAAAAATGGAGAAAAGCTTTATGTCGTATTTTAATGTAAATGTATGTATAAAAAATAAATTACAAATTTATTACCACTCAGGGTGCAGACATGTATATCTCCCATAATACTCCACTTTCTGGACAGGATGGGTTGGGGTTATTTAGTTCACAAGATTATAAAAATGTTAGTACTACCTGACGACGCATACATGTACCAGCAACGAAAATATATTCCATGCTGTATGCGAACACATCAAATAGTGACGATTGCTGACTTCATGGGAAAGGACATGACAGAGAGTGTTGAAAATTGGGGACTTCATAACCCTGAAATGGATCCTGGAACCCTGAGTCTGCACAAACAATTCTACACAGCTAAATTATCACTCTGTAGTACTGGCTTCTTTCATTTCAGTACTCGACAGTCACAAACTGAACTTTGCAGTTGTGAGTTATGATATGTCTGAGAAACTGTACAGTTCTGCTTGAAACGGTAACTGTTGCCAACAAATACATGTAACTGAAATGATTGGGCATCAAATGTGATGGTGAATTATTGAATGACTCTAAATATTAAAATTAACTCGTCGCCATCGGATTTTTTAGTTAAATCCTAGCAAGGAAATATCATTCCTGATAGCATGTTTTGAGAAAATCACTTTTTCATCAACTTTCTGATTTTCTGTGGGAAAATATTTTTCCTTTGAATAAAACCGCACTGCGTTAGTCTTGTGGTAGAGCACTTAGCTCACAAGCAGGAGGTCCCAGTTTCTATGCCGGGCCGAGTCACACCAAGACTGAAAAATGAAACTTGTCTTCCACACTTGGCGCTCAGTAGAAAGAGGATAGATCAAGGATTGGTTGGCCCAGTCTCCGGGATAATGTGACTGGGTTGTTGTGATATAACTGAAGAAAATGTTGAAGCAATGTTAACATCTTAATCACTCACTCACTGTTTGATTAAAATATAGGCGGATTGTACTGGCATAACATTATTAAACGTGGGGTTGACTCAAACAGTTTGATATTACATGTGAGATAATCAGACTGACCTCCTTCTGATGTGTTTCAATGGACTGATGATTGATTTTCCATATTCTCTGTTCAAAATAATTAACCAACCTGCTGGAGGTACATGTACATGTGCACTATTACAAAGGTACCTAATTAACTAAATACATCTTTCAGCATATAGAAAGTTGCAATTATGTTCTCAATTGTGGTAATTATTCTGTTAATGATAAATTTACCCTAGTCTCTTAGTAGTTATCTTACTGAACGACACCTTGGCTTCAATACATAGGGTCGTACGCCATTCAGTACATGTGGCTACATCAATAATTCCTCGGTCTTATTTCTTTTTCTAGGTCTGGGCGGAACATGTGTCAACGTGGGCTGCATCCCGAAGAAATTGATGCACCAGGCTGCTATTCTTGGTACGTACATTAAAGCTGTCATTACTCTTATCGTTGACATCGCGTGATAATTGATTTCTTCATGTCAAAGGTTTTCTGCACAGCTTCAAAAAGGAACGTCAGATCTCACTAAATATTGATTTGCAAACAGCTAAGATATTAGTCTGCATGCTCAGATACATGCTTTTTGCTGTTATTGGGTAATCATTAAAAAACCCTTTCAAGATCATGTAATGTTATTTTTTCTACAGATTCATTTGAAATAGACGAATAGAAATCAATTTTTTTTCTGCTTGTGAATATTTCTTTTCCTATTTTATTTATCAAGTTTATTGGTACAGTGAAACCTGTGAATATCGACACCTGTGGAAACCAACTAACCTCTAAATACTGACATTATCTATGGTCCCAATACTTAAATTTAGAGTATTTTGAACCTTGATAAACTAGAACCCTGTCAAAACCGACACTATAATCTGGTCACAGTCAGTATACACAGGTTTTGCTGTACAAATTTGATGTGATGTCAAGTTTCTATGTATAATTGAGACAGCTGGTTACAGTCCAAGTCATATACTTGATGTCGGAGACCACCAAAAATATGTTTACCATTTTCCCCACAATGCAATGCACTTACCATTTTTGTCATAATGCATTTTACATTTTCAGGCCATGACTTAGAAGATGCTAAACGTTACGGCTGGGAATATGCAGAGGGAGGTCTGTATTTAAACACCGCATCTACAGTACAGGGCAGAAGTAACTTAAATTTGAACGCGATTCCCTTGCGTGCAAATTGTGTTCGCTACAAAGCTGTTGCTATAATAGCAATGAAGATGACTTTCTACAGTTGTAATCAAAACGCGCACACTTTTGTAACCACAAGTATTCGCTCATGTTTTGATTCCACTCTAGTCGCGTTCAAGTTATTTCTGCCCTTTACTGTAACTAGAAAATTACATTACTACTTATATTTTGTTACCAGTGGGAACATCTTAATTTCTCAGTGGAAGAGTTATTTTCGGAACTATTTATGCATCAATCAAGCTTCACAAGACGAATTTATATGCGTCAAGTTTGAATTTATTCAGGTGAGAACAGAACAATAATTAATTTCACTTACAAAGAATCCGCCTCTTGTACACATTTGCAATCTCTTTGAGGGTCTTCTTGTAAAATGTGTCTGCGATTTTATGTATGATAAAAGGACTGGCCAGGGCTCGCTTTAGAGCATGAGAGATGACCTGCAAAAAAAAACCCCTTCCAAAAAATTTGCAGGTCAAATCCAAGATGACCTGCAATTGCAAAATTTGACCTGCATTTTTTTAATAAGATTTTCGAAATTCTTTCATTTTCACCTTCCTTGAGTTTGTTGGGAGACTGGCCAATTATTGTTCGAGCCGCGGGATTTTCTCCTTTTTACCCCTCGGCCAAAATTTGGCCGAAGGGTATTGTCGTCGTCTGTCCGTCTGTCCGTCCGTCCGTCACACCTTTCTCGTTACCAAGATATCTTCAGAACGACTTACCCTAGGCACACCAAACTTGCAGTGCACATCCGTATGCGCGTGACGCAGAACCCTATTGAATCTGGACCTGATTGGTTGGAAACTTTGGCGGCCATCTTTAATTTATGCGAAACCATCACAGCTTTCTCGTTACCAAGATATCTTTAGAACGACTTACCCTAGGCACACCAAACTTGCATATTTAATTTATGCAAAATCATTAATCTTGTGTATCTTAGGTACCATTTCACTGTTCCTTGTGTGAACTTGGTATAGATCATCGATGCATCAAGAAACTTCAAAGGAATGACCAAACCAGTTTCCCTGATTCGGTGGAAACCTTGGCGGCCATCTTTAATTTATGCAAAATCTTTAATGATATATATCTTTGATACCATTCAAGGGTTCTATACGAAACTTGGTATACAGCATCGATGTATCAAGAGACCTGCAGTGTATAACCACATCAGTTCCTCTGAGTGGCAGGAAGGATGGGCGGCCATCTTTAATTTATGCGAAATCATTAATGATCTCTATCTCTGATACCGTTCGAGTGCTCGATGTAAAATTTGGCATATATCATCGATGCATCAATAGACTTACGATAAATGGCAGTTCTGGTGTTTCTGATTGGGCGGAAACCTTGGTGGCCATCTTTAATTTATGCAAAATCGTTGATGATGTATATCTTTGATACCATTTCAGTGTTCTATATGAAACTTAGTATACAGCATCCATGTATCAAGACACTTGCAATGAATAACCACATCAGTTTGAGTGGTGGGAAGGATGGGCGGCCATCTTTAATTTATGCGAAGTCATTAATGATCTCTATCTCTGATAATTTTCAAATGCTCTATGACAAAATTTGGTATACATCATCGATGCATCAACAGACTTATGTAATGAATACCGACTTCTCTGATTGGACATAAACCTTAGAGGCCATTTCTAATGGCAAATTTTTTCATAATCTGTATATTTGTCACTTGACTGCTTGGTGTTCCTGAAGTCTTGCTTCAAATTGAATACATTATGAATGGCTGGCGCCCAGGGCCGAGGGGTTTTCACATGCGCAGCTTCGTATTGTCTGTAGAAACGATCACGTTCAAGTGTTTCCGCCCGTTTATGTGGTTCTGCCTTCGAAATGTGTGATCACGCAATCTTTTTTGATTGTACGAGTGCCGCTAATCCAAGCTTGTTGAAAATTTCTCACCGTTTGAATTTGCCGTTCGTACTTCGAACACAGCGAGCAGTTCATTTCTGTCACAATATCATGTCCGTTTTTTTTCTCCTTTTTCGTAATGTTGAGCCAGTCGTTAAACCCCCACGATCGTACAGTTGATACTTTTGCCATCACACAATTTATTTCATTATTTGGCAGCCCGGCAAATTAATCTGTCAGTTTATTTTGGCCAGTCTCTCAGCAACAAACGAACGGAAATAGGATTCCTAGAACAGCGGCGCACGCATGCGTAAGGACAGTAAAGGGAGACAACAGTTCTCTATTTCCAAGTAATGCGCGAGTAGACTCCCCTGAACATATTTACTTTTGCCATCGATCTGAACTCGACCACGACGATGTATTTTGTGTTGAAAAAGATGAAAAATTTTCTACCTTTTGGACATGCCGTCGACGAAAATGATCTCCAGAATATCCACTGAACAGAAGATAATAACAATTTCTGCCACAGAAATTATGACCTGCAATTTTTTTTTTTTTTTTTTTTTTGTGCAGGCGAATTTTCACATGGCCTGCAACACCTCAAATTTGGCCTGCAAATTGCAATTTGCAGGGCGCCAATTCGAGCCCTGCTGATGCCCGGTACATGTATATGATATGTATTTTACATCTTCTCCTATATATTTTCTTTTTAGTGAAACACAATTGGGAGACCATGAAAAATGCAATTCAGGTAAAGTATTTTGTAATAATGATTTCTATTATTTTGACATATGATATCACACAAATGCTGCTTGCCAGGGCATAACATGTTAGTTCTGGAACAACTGATATTCTGAAATATCCAAGATATTTTGCTTGCCCGTAGAAGTTAACTCGGACTTACAGAGATCAGAATCTCTAGCTGAAAAAGGTGTGAAATGACCTCATTGGTCCGGCATTGGGCAATGCATTCTCATTGGTAATAGTGCAAAGATTGCAAAATAGGTCTCATTGCTATAAAAAATATCAATCTGAACCACTTTGAGGATATTACAGTAAAGAAGTTAAATAGGCAATTGTAAACAATAAAGTCCATAAAAGTCTGTGAATAAGTCTGTCTTCATGTCTCCTCCCAACAACGGACTGAACAGGCTAAAAAAAATTCCAGTACATGGAGGCCTGATTAGTTATGTCTCCCCCAACTATGTTGGGGGAGACATCTAGTGTTTGTGCTGTCTGTCTGGATGTCTGGATGTCTGGATGGATGTCTGTCCGTCCCCTTGCCTTGTCTGCAAGATATCTTGAGAACTACTGGATGGAATTTCACCAAACTTGGATGGAAGCTTCATTGGGATACCCCCCTCATTTGATTAGGTTTTGGTGCATGTGCGTGCATTCATCCGTGTCCGGTGTCCGTCTGTCCATCCTTCTACTTGTACATGTATATACAGGCCTTGTCTGCAAGATATCTTGAGAACTACTGGACGGAATTTCACCCCACTTGGATGGAAGCTTCTGTGGGATAGCCCCCTCATTTGATTAGGTTTTGGTGTGTGCGTGCATTCATCCATGTCCGGTGTCCGTCCGTCCGTCCATCTACTTGTACATGTATATACAGGGCTTGTCTGCAAGATATCTGGACAACTACTGGACGGAATTTCACCAAACTTGGACGGAAGCTTCATTGGGATAGCCCCTCATTTGATTAGGTTTTGGTGTATGTGGGTGCATTCATCCGTGTCCGGTGTCCATCCATCCGTCCATCTACTTGTACATGTATATACAGGCCTTGTCTGCAAGATATCTTGAGAACTACTGGACGGAATTTCACCCCACTTGGATGGAAGCTTCAGTGGGATAGCCCTCTCATTTGATTAGGTGTTGGTGTGTGTGCGTGCATTCATCCATGTCCGGTGTCCGTCCGTCCGTCCATCTACTTGTACATGTATATACAAGGCTTGTCTGCAAGATATCTGGAGAACTACTGGACGGAATTTCACCAAACTTGGATGGAAGCTTCATTGGGATAGCCCCTCATTTGACTAGGTTTTGGTGTGTGTGCATGCGTTCATCCGTGTCCGGTGTCCGCCCATCTACTTGTACATGTATATACAGGCCTTGTCTGCAAGATATCTTGAGAACTACTGGACGGAATTTCACCCCACTTGGATGGAAGCTTCAGTGGGATAGCCCCCTCATTTGGTGTGTGTGCGTGCATTCATCCATGTCCGGTGTCCATCCGTCCGTCCATCTACTTGTACATGTATATACAGGGCTTGCCTGCAAGATATCTGGACGGAATTCCACCAAATTTGGATGGAAGCTTCATTGGGATAGCCCCCTCATTTGATCAGGTTTTGGTGTATCTGTGCATGCATTCATCCGTGTCCGATGTCCGTCCATCTACTTGTACATGTATATACAATGATAATCACTTCTTTGTAATTAACATGTTTAGATATGCAGCTTTGTTTAAGATACTTATTGCTACATTAATTTTATAGCACTTTCCCTTAAATTATGTGCCCATTCAAGGCAAGGTGGGAGGTTGGGGGAGACGTATGTTTTTGCTCAAAAAAACAACCAGCATGCCAGAGCGGCAACTGAAGGGTCAAAGCGGAACCTCTAGTTTAATTTGTGTCTAATTAATAATTCATTAATTAATCTGTTGGTAGTTTCACTTTGTAGATTTTTTGAGCAAAAATGAACTATCTGTTAATGTCTTTTTTCTGGGTTTTTTTTTTTTGCTACCTACCATACATCTACGATTAAAGATTCTGATCGTGGGGATGTTCATATTGGTCTCTACTAAAATGTTGTTTATGGTACTGCAGATAAATGGAGTTATCTGCGGACAAATGAAGATTTGCCCAAAATAATTTTAGTTCGTCTAGGAGAAGTGATTCTCCTGTTGTCAGAGATGACCTCCTACTCTCAGTGTAACACTCTCTGACTGATTTCCCTGGCATCCGTTCAGTCTTCATCAGTTATGATTGACCCAAGATATCTTACAGGAAAATAAAGATGATGCACTATTTATAAAGAGCTGTCATTACAACAGCTAGTTTAGCTGTAATATCGACGTCTCACTCTTGTTCGTTTGGTAACACAATATTAGTTGTTCGACTCCATGGGCACACAATTTACGCAGAGCGGTTGCGCAATCTGATACCAGAAGAATGGTTCTGCTATGCTTTTGAAGAGCTTCGCTATGTGTCACTACTGAATCGTTCTCATGGCAGCAAATTGTATACCTCCTACTGTCAGATATACCTTCTGATTGCATTGTGGTTAAAATCGCGGCACACAATTTGCCTTCAGCCTGTCAGCCAATCAGAATTGTCTGTTACCAAATGAAGCGGAGTGGGCTCATGCAGTATGTCACAGCTGCAACATGACATAACATGTGCTCTTGTCAAATAGTTGAGCATTTAATTGGTTCATTCTTCTAGAAAATATTCACGATGCATTCTCTATCTGACTCTAGATTTGTATCTAATATCACTTATGCCGGTGCTAGGGACTGTGTGGTCATGTCATCCAAGTTACCACATGAACAGGTACAATAAAAGCGTACCTGAGATACAACACATATCACGTATCATTAAATTCTTGGTATGTGCTTTATAATAGGTTAACCAGAAGACTATACTGTGAAGTCATGTGGCTGTGTCAGCATGTCAGCACCTCTTCCCACTTCCCTTATATGTGTTGTAATCGTATGCATATACCTGCTTCCTGTGTCGACCAAATATGCACATGCTCACCTTGTATATGGCCTCAATGCAGTCAGAGTGTGCTACAATGAGTAGGAGGTCACAAACTCTGACAATGGGAGAATGCTATGGATTCTTCTGCATGTATGTGACCATTATATTGTCCATTCATTGGTCGTTTAATCACGACTGTATATCTATATTTATTCACAGTATTAACTACGGATCCAGAAATATATTTTTCTGCAATATTTGTAAATGTTTGTATTTGTAGCCCAAATCTTAAACCTGTTTCAATTCATGCCTATTAATCTCCGTCAGGAAGATGATACAACGTAGAAAACGGAAGTTAAAACTAAAAGTTAGCTCCCCTAGCGGAGAGTTGTCCGCCCCTAGGAGAGCTCTCCCATCTATTCCAGCAGGATTACCAGGCCCTAATCTAGCACCTCTCAGCGTCCGATATTCGGACGCTGCCGTTGGCTTCGGGTGCCCTTGCCACTGGCCAAAAAAAAAATCATTACCCGGTGACCAGTTTTCGTCATTACCACGTGTTGCGCAAAAGTCCAATTTTGTGTGCCTGGCAGACTTCTGTCATTGAAATTTGCGACATCCATTTCTGAAATATTATCTCAAATCAAATTCCCATATACAAGTTTTAATCTAAAAGAGTAAAACGTAAAGTTTCTCTGTCATTCACTTTCGTTTCGGCTCTCGACATCACGCATGTTCAGGGCCACACGCTTATGGTATTGCGTCTTGGTTAGGGCCCCAGAACCAGGACAGGAAGTACAAGGCGCTGTTCAAGCAGCCGCTCAGCTCGTTGCAAAAGAATTACAATGCCAAACTCCACGTGATATGAAAGGGACAAACAGCGGGCAAGTCCGGTGCCTGTACGATGATGCTAACATCGTTGTTTTGCCGGCAAAGCGGAAGCGGAAGCGGCTAGTCCCACTGAGGCAGATGACACTGGCGGGCTTCACAAACTCCAACACCAAGCGTACGTACAACGCGTACACAGTTGCATGTGCCTATCAAAGTACCTCCGTTGACGAAATCAAGTGTTTATTCATTGGTATCCTTTGATCTAAATTAAGAAATAATGGCATATCTTTGGAACACAAATTCTGCAAGACAATATAACATTTTGAATAGACGTAATATTACTTTTACAGGCAAATACTGAAATAGACCTACAATTGAAATAAGATTGAGCATTAAATTAATTTCATTTCACTGGCTTCTATAATTTTTATTTACTAACTTCATTTTGACCAATAATTTGAAAATGCAAACAATTTGTAAAAAATTACTACACATAAAAAACTCTGAAAATACAGACAGCAATTATACAAAAGGCATGGTGAAACTTGTACCAGAACAAACTATACAAATTTCCAGGTTTTAAAGAGATTTGGATAACCAGAAGTAAAATGAAGTATTGATAATTGTGTGTATATCAATCAGGATACTGAATATTCTTCCATTTTATCTGTGTATGGGGTTTTATTTATTGCTGAAACTTCAGAAAAGAGTTTCAAAATGCTTTCAGAGAGCATCATTTATCAGTTCATTCACACAAAAAAATCCGCGAGCTGCGAGGGGGGCCCCCCCCCCCCCCGCAGGCTCTCATGGCGAGCGAGGCTTCGCAACTTTGATTGCCCCTCAACCGGATTACCAACCCCTGCCTTTCATTTCTAGATTAGGGCCTGCCTACCCAAGAAAATTATATTGTCCAGTCTTCACTGGCAAGAAATATTTGGCACGTTTTATTTAGAAGTACACACAATTGAGTGAAACATTCCTTTAAAAGGAAAATGTTAGTCAAAACATATCTTGAAAAGGGACTTCCAAAAGTGAATATGGCAAACTGTCTGGCCTACAGTTTTATCATCCACCCATTCCATGATGATTCTTTCGATCTGAACACTGACATGACTGAGCTGGTGAACATTGACACAGCTTTGTTGAGTGTTTTGCACATATCACTTCACTGTTCGAGTAGTGTGTGTTATCTCCTCAACTGGGGGAAATGTCCATACTCCATGTAGAATATTGGCATAAGTGGGCATATATACAAGAGTAGGCAGATGTATTATACATTATTTATTATAAGTATTATGTAGGGCTTTAGATTATACCATAGATACGTTAAACAGTGTGCCCAAATTAGGAAGCGCCCAAATTAGAGAGTAGTTATGTTCATGCATCATCCGAACGCATGGCACGATCATACGTACAAACTTCTGCTCGTAGCCATGCGGTAACGGGTGCTATCTGAGTGTAATAGGGCGTTTCCCAAATGGTCACATCCGACTGGCCCCGTTACATCCGACATCGGTGCAATCACATTCATACAACGAAGACACACCTCCAGAAAGCGATTGATTGAAATGATCCCATGGTGGGCCTCAAAGTGCCCCCATCACAAAATAAAAAGCATATCATTTTCCTGTGGTCTGCCGCCGATTTTATTTTGTTTTCAAATATGTTAGGCCGTTTGTTTCTTAAGATAAACAAAGAAGCATGCTCCACTAGAGTGAGAAATAAAATAGCTAATTTGCACAACTTCGTTTTGGTCTCGCGTAGACTCCCCCAGTCTTGCGCCTCGTGAAACTGACATGTTTGCATACATGTGTGAGAAATATTTGAATACAGATAATTTCATTGGCTCGTTTAAATAGGGTCGACATTTGACCTCATGCTTTGGGAACAACTTTCGAACTGGATTATCTCCCTCTAGATAGATGGCGCCGTGTGAAATACATGCCGAATCACAGCGAAAATCTAAGGGTAGTGTTAAGTGAAACGTGAAATGCCCTTAGAAAGCTAAGATGTGTTCATGGAGATTCCTCATCAATTAAGCATCATATTTGACTCAAAGCATGACTATTTTGCCAGAATTCGGGGACTTTGAATATTTTCACAAATTTTGGTGCATTTCCCTGCCTGGAAAAATTTACCGCCCCGAATGGAGGGTGTGCCCAAATTAGAGTGATCTGAAGCCCTACATTGTTCTGCAGGGTTCACCGATTATCAAAAAAACTTACAGCTCCTGGCAGGGTTCCTCATGGTCCTGGATTTCCTTGAATTCTGAGAAAATAATTTCCAGGACCTGGAATTCCTTGAATTCTCACAATATTTGTACAGAGTCCTGGAAAAGTCCTTGAATTTTATTGTCCTCTGCCCCCCCCCCCCCTCTCCCCCAAAAATATCTGCCACAATTAATTATTGGAATTTCTTTCTAACAAACTGAATTTATTCTTCCATCTAGTCAGATCTGTATGAAACATGATAGTTGAAATACATATTCATTTCATTATAATGAACATTGTTGAATTTGCTGAATGAAACATGGTAAAAGGTGTTAAAAAATGTCTAAGAAAATTCAATTAAAGGTCCTGGAAAAAGGTTGTATGGACCTGGAAAAGTCCTGGAAATGTCCTGGAATTTTGTCTTTCACTAGGGGTAGGAACCCTGCCTGGGGTGTACAGGGCGCTATAATGTTTTGACAGAGAAGTGTCCATGAAAGTAGGGCTTCTCAAGGTGCATTGGCACAAAAAGGGCAGAATGGTTTGAAAAAGGGCAACATTTGGGGGGGGTCACAAGCAGGGCAGAAGAGTTCAGAAATGAGCTAACAAAAACTAACAAGTTTTCAGTCCTTGTATTTTGTTTATTGTTCTTGCAGAGAGGAAGTTCCTGGCCTCCATTATGTTCAGTTATTACGATCGTGACTTTGACGACTTCCTGGAGAAGGAGGAACTGACGGAGATAGAAATGTCCGAGCACTTTGAGAAGCTATCACCATCGTGTATCCTCATGGACATACTCCGCCTGGAGGATTCGGTGAAGGACAAGGACGGACGACTCTCCATAGAGGAGTTCTTCCAGGCATTCAGTAAGCCATGTATGATTTGCTCTTTTACATTGTACATCATTCAATATGGTCGATCACCAAAATAATCAACAGTTCAGATTATGTGCATCTCATGAAGATGAAGATAATAGAATCTCCTTACATCTAGTTCAGGAGAGTGGTTCACTCTAGGAGAGTTGACTAAATGAGGCACCAGTGGAGTTTTCAGGCGTAAAAAGGAATAGGACCCAAATGTCGTGATATGACTGAATATGATTTAATGTCGATTTCAACAATATTTCACTCTCTATTTTGGGATAATTTGACATGGACTCTTTGACATTATCAGTAAATGCCCCCAAACTTATATCTAACCTTCATATGTATTTATCTCGGACTGTTAATTGGAAATGGCTGTTAGCTGTCGATAGATTTCATTGATTGGGAATTATTGCATGGAGTGCTGCAATTAAAGATACGTGTGGAGTACGATAGAGACTGGTAGTTAATCGTGGGAGGTTTAGATCAGGTGTGGCCAATTGACTTAAGTATCAGTGAAAGTGACGATGTGTGCATCGAACTGCTTAACTCGGTACTATTGAAGGTTTCGTAAAAAAATATATATATATATATATGGTTTTGTAATTACCAAGGGGATACAATCTTTGATATCAGAATTTATGTATACATATGTGACTTCCTGTTTACTGGAGGATTGTGGGATACCCAAGACCTGTAGCAAATGTCAACGGAATTTACTTTTTTCACTTGAAGATCTTACAAGTATATGACAATGTGACAAAAAATGACAAACATATATTTACTGAAATTGTTTACTAATTTCTCAACTTTTCCATCGGTAGATGTGGATAACAAGGGTCTGGATGATCAGGTCAGAGTTCTCTCCCTTCTGGCCACGGTGGGGCATGGCCTGGAACTGACCTGTGGTATCACTGGGTCCAAGGACATCATCTGGAAGCGACATGGGGTCGACGTCAATGCTCTTCACATGGACGACATCAGCGTAAGTGGCTGAGATGTTAAATGTACTTCAGAAAATATTGTACTCAGAAAGACGATTTATTTTCTGAATGCATATTATGAGTGAATACATTTGTCGTGATAGTTAAAGCTTGAAAAGAGTGGACCCAGGAACAATAACTGCAGGGTTTCATACACATCGTGTTTTGACACCGGTATTCGGTGTCAAACTCCCGTAAAAACTCAATTTTGCCACCAAAATACTGAAGTCTTGAGTGTTTTAGAAGGGAAAAACTGAAATTTGGGAAAAAAACTGAAGTCTCCAGAGGCCAATACTTCGTAATTTCGTAATTTATAATCGAAAGATATTGCGGACAAACAATCAGGAAATGGGGAATACCAGAAAAAATAGGTCGGCATCTTCGGTCATTTCCGTGTGATTCGGTACCGCTCAGTTAAACTTCGGTTTGACGAGCGCTAATTATTTATGTCCATTTCCCGAACTGTTATTGGGGTCATGCCGTCGGTAACCCTAAAACCTGTATTCATACTAAAGAATATTGAGTCATCTGTTACATCCGATATATCAAACGATGATCTTTTTATAAAACTGTAAGTTGTTCAGACGAAATAATTACCAAGAATGTAGCAAAATTTGTATATGACTGCTTCAGTATCACAGATAATTGAATACTGCATAACATTACCATTGTGTAAAGCTGTAACATATTAATATTTATTATATGACTGATGGCGAATATCCCGTGTGATTGGTTCACTGGCGGTCATGTGATATATCACAAAAAGCTATATTCACCTGCCAGAATGGGTGAATATAACTTTTTTTGACGTCACTACCGAAGCCGGTCGCGCGACTGACGTCAATTCGAACACCCGTTGTGCGGCTGACGCCTCGTTCCAACATGCGTAATGGGGAGATATTCCTAACGAAAAGGTTCAGAATAATCATCTTTCCAATATATATTTCATCCAGCCAATGCAAATTCAAACGTATTTCGATTGTTTCATATAATAAAACAATTATGGAATTCCAATTCGGTAAATACGATGTGTTATGGACCAGAGAAAACCAATATTCACCTCGGCCTTCGGCCTCGGTGAATATTGGTTTTCTCTGGTCCATAACACATCGTATTCACCTCATTGGAATCACATAATTGTATAATATCCGTGCCAAGAAGCGAGCAAAATAAGATTATCCGCCATCAAGTTTTTAATGATCTATTTTAGTATGTGTACCCTATCTATTATTTTACTGTGTATATTATGTTATGTCTGTATATTTTGTATGTATGTATGTATGTATGTATGTGTGTACATGTATGTATGTATCTATGCGTTTTAGCCCTTCTGGGGCACAATTCATGCAATAAACTATCTATCTA